>BGPR01011429.1:10392-48399 GCA_013235015.1 Araneus ventricosus
GCTGCAGTAAATAAAAGTACTTAGGCCAAACTAAGCTTGAATTATTTGGTCACTCTTAGGCCAAGACATTACAATATGCTTGTAGGGCGACTGATTAGGGTCCTAGGTATTAAACCTCTAGAGGGTCTTACTCCATAAATCTGAGGTTTTGGTGAAGGAGAAAAATCTGTGTTGGTGTAGGATGAATTGGTTGCGCCCGGTGGCTGTTTTATGATGTTCTCATTTTCAGTGAGGAAAGATGCGAGTTTAGCTATATTTTTTCTTGATAGTTTATTTGAAAGTACGCTTTTCCACCAAAGTTGAGTATTTTCTGCACATGATAAGGTAACGTCTAGTGACAAGAAGTTGAGTAGTGGTGAGCTCCTTTTCCCAGCATGCGCAGGTATCTGAATGGTGAGGCTGGAATCTACAGAGATAGCTGGGAAAAGGACCGTGGCCTGTAGCGAAGAGGATGGATTCTCTTGACCATGAAGCTGGGGTTAGAGTGACTTTAGAGAGTATATTAAAAATTGCTCTCCCGGTCTCGCCTGAATCTCAGTCTTGTTGCCATTTATTGAGAAAGAGGTTCCTAAGCATTTTTTCAGGTGACATTTCGGGGCCTGAAAATGGAGGTAAGTCCCTTCTTTAGTAGCTCGTTTGGCTATAGGTTGCCTGCTGCCTCGTTAACGAGGAAACCAACATGCGCCTTAATCCAGTTAAGTTGCATTGATGGGTTCTGAAGAAGGGCTTGTTGTGTTTCTTGGATTAGTGGGGGACTGCTATATCTACAAATATACTCCTGTGTTCCAAATTATTGGCTTAATAAAGCTGCTTTCGGAATTTTCTATACCTTATTGCGTATACCTTAGCATTTAAATTGTGATGGCTTGCACAAGCAGGCTTTAAATGGGATATAATATTTTATCCATGGGGAGGCTAAGAGCTGTTTCTAGAACTAACAATAATAAATAATTCAGCATTCAAATTGAAAATTTCATGTATTTTAAATAACGCATTGAGCTCTGAAAATTTTATAAGGCAATAATTTAATAGAGACAATAAAGTTAACATGAAATTCTGTAGCACACATTATGCATTATTTTAAATATAGTTGTAAATAATACAACGAAATCGGAAAATATTAAATTATTATAAAATGTGAAAATTGAATTCTGTTTTATTTTCATAATTTAATGATACCTTATTTTAAGTAATTTTCAATAATTCGCTACTTTGTACATGTATTTAGAGGCATTAAGATTCAGAAGAACTATCACCACCGTAGGCATTGGGACTGCGACGTTTCATCGAGGGTGAAGATATTTCGAGTTTTATGATATATCTGGTTAAATCTAACGTTATATGAGATGGAATTTCATTCAAGTGGCTGTTTTACAGGAGTATCATAATGAAAACTTCAACAGTCGTTAAAATACCATAATTAACTAGGCCTGAAAAATACAGCCCAAACTTCAAAGACCACGAAAGAAAATTTTTAATTTTAGAAATAAAAGTATTTCTATTTCAAACTCTTTCTCTTCGACAATCTAATGAAGATTTTTCTGCAGTAAATTTTGCTCTTACACAGATCTCAGCGATATTCATCAGGTGAAAAATGAAAACAAAAAAAATTCAAAAGCAAATTAAAAGAAACCTTCGTTTGTGAAAGAAGAGTAGATATTCATTACCGAAAAACTTTTTTCTTTCTAACACAAAAGAAGAAAGGTACGATTTAGACGAAAGAAAAATTCTAAATTATGATCCAAATACATTTTTAACGTATATTTCTCATTTATCCGTGAGATCTGACTTCAGTTATTCTCTTCGCTGGAAATTAGCTCCAAGCACGCAATCCATTTTTTGTCCCGTTTCGGTTGAATATAATGATTTTTAAGAAATAATTTCTTTCTCGTATACCTTATTAATTTCTTGATCATTTTTAAAAATTTTTCAGTTGTTAAAAACACAGCTTTCGAGAATATTCAGCAATTAAAAACTTTTCAGTGACAGTAAATTGATATTTCTTTCACTTTTTCAATTTTAAACATTTTCTTCATTCGCCAATATCTTTAATTTTTTATTGGATGGCATCTAGAAAAATCCTGTTATTCCATTCTTCGAAATTCTTGTAATAATTTGGTAGTTAATTGGAAGCTACACTAAAGAAACCTAAGCATGAAGAAAGTAACAAAGAATGCTACAATTTCTTTTTTACATCGATAATGTTGTTGTATTTGAAAAATAATTATTTTGACTGATAATTAAATAAATAGAAAAAATATTTCTAAGATAAGTTATACAAACCTCAAAGTGGAAGATGTCAACTAAACAAAAATTCTAATTAGTAATTATAACCTTTCGTTTTATGTAATTTTAAGAATATCAAGCAATGCTTTAGGAAGAATTCTGGAGTAATTCCCAAACAATTCTACAATTAGTAATTAAATTAGTGGAAATGCGAAACCATGATTAAAATATAAGGTTTTCTAAGCCTTTTTAATGTGGAAAATTACATATACATGTACAAGAAGCAATTTGACTCTTATTACATTTTTTAAAGGGATTTTGAATTTTGGAAAAATGAAACTATTCGTTAGCACTAATTTCAATGCGTGTATACATTGAGATGATTTCATTTTTCGTCACGTGACACAATGCAGCATGTAGAGAGAATAATAAAAAGTAGGCCAAAACTTTAACGAGGCATTGATGCCGCAAAATAAACCATTTACTAAGAATTACAATATAAAATAAGGAAAAAAAGCTTTAAGATTTATTCTGTATTATTCAAAACCTTTCTTCCTATCGCCGCACAGTGGGATATTTGACGAATCTGGGCGGCCAAAAGTCGATTTTATAAACTACAGACCAGAATCGAATGGATGTATACATTTTAAAGCTGAATAACTGGGGAATCGCGTGATACCATTTTTAACTCTCTTAACTGACCTTGACCTCTGTATTATTAGCTCAAACTGGAGTGTTGTGTGAAGTGTATCCTGCGTCAAATAGTTGTTGCTTCAATCGTTCCATTTTCGAGTGTGAATACCTTCATTTCTAGATGTAATTAAAATCTAACAGTTATGGATAATGATGAGGCAGGTATGTGTTCATATTTTTTTATGGATTTGAATTGTTAAAAAATTAGTTTTAATAATTGCAAAATTAATTGAAAATAACGCATTTTTTTTCAAAAATTTTTTTGTATGTTGCGAAATCTCGAAGATTTTTGTTATATTTCCAAACATTTCCACGCTAAATTTTTTTTTGGATCAATAAATTTAGACCTTTATGTTTGTGTTTTTGTTTAAATTAGCCACTGATTTGCCCAACTTTTGAAATGAAGGGTTTTCAAACATTGCTCAAACATTCCAAATTTTCCAGTAGGCATTCCAATTACTTTGCATTTAATCTCTTATTTATGATATGGATTGCAATTTAAAGAAAATTGTCATGAATATTTTCAAAACGATCATATGTGTGTAATTGTCTGACATTTTGATTGGAACAAAATTATATCAATTATAAAAATTACTTAAAACATTGCGTTCAATCCATTTTATCTCTTTTTAGGATTTTGCAAAAAATACTGAAATTGTTCTTAGTCAACATTTAGTTATCTAAAAAGAAGAGTAGAGTCAAAGTTGCTTATTTTTTTGTAAAAAGTTACCACACACTCGTGCGATTTTTTAAAAAAAAGCGGTTCAAAATTTAGATATCTAAATTGCATATATTTACTATGCACTTTTTTTGTTTCTATTTTACTCTAGGGTCATCGGGTGTCAAAGTAATGATTCGAAGAGAGTTATTTAACATTATGCAACAACAAAATTTGCCAAATATACATGATAAACTAAACTCGAAAATTATCTTCTTCAAAGTGATACTTTTGATGACGATGAAATTTAAAAAATAAAGCACAATTTCTCCCATTTTAAATCTCAGTTAAAGATAAGATGGATTGCTTTAATATATCGTTTTAAAGTAATTCTAGAAACCATATCCAGTGGCCACAAGATTAATATGCAAAAGTTCAAAGAATATACAGAAGAAACATCTGAGCTCTACGTGCAATTATATCCATGGTACCCAATGTCGCCTACTATGCACAAGATCTTAATTCATGGTCCGATTGTAATAGAAAATGCTATATTACTAATAGGCCAATTGTCAGAAGAAGCGGCGGAAGCACGCAGCAAACATTTCCGATCATTCCGTCAAAATTAAGCCCGAAAATTTCCCAGACTTTCTCAAAAGATTGTTTTTGAGTTCGGACCCAGTGTTGATGAGTATGAGACCCACGATGAGGAAAAAGTCAAAATCTTTCTTAAAAGAGACTTTAGAGATGTTCCTGCCAATGGAATCTTCTGAAGTTCTTGATGAAGAGGACTCCTATCATGAAGAAACAAATAATGACATTAATGATTTATCATCAGACGAATAAATCGCACCTTCCTTATGAATTATTAACAAATTTTTTACACAATTATTCAATTATTTTTATCATTTATTCAATTATTTGTTATTTTTCCCATTTCTTTTCTGTAAATATAATTAATGTAATATTATTAATTTTGTTCAATGTACAAGGTATGATCATAAAATAACCGGGTCTATTTAGAGGCCTCTGGTCAGCACTGCATTCAGAATATCAAGATAATATATTCATTAATAATAAAAAAATTAAGGTGTTGGTTGCCATTGAAAAAAATTATAATATTTTTAACTGTAACCATAAGAGGTGGTACATTCTATACCTATAAAATCGCATGCGCATATCCCATAATACTTAGAGCCAAAATCTCGTCTTGATACTCTAAATACAGTGCGCCCCAGAAGCCTCTAAATAGGGCAAGTTACTTTGATCACCCTGTATATAACTATGAAGTTATAAAATATCAATTATTTTTAAGTTATAAAGCAATATTTTCTGCAAAAAGTTCATTAATTTACTAACTAATACGTTTAAATTAGTTTAAAACCGAAAAATAATTTTGGCCGCCCAGATTCGTCAAATATCCCACTGTGCGCCGTTGACAAGAAAGTTATAGCCAATTGAAATCGGTTAATTATTTTGAATAACCATTTGAAATCGGTGAATTGTTTTTAACAGCCATTTGAAATCGGTGAATTGTTTTGAATAGCCATTTGAATTCGGTGCAATTGTTTTGAATATCCATTTGATATCGTTGAATTGTTTTGAATAGCCATTTGAAATCGGTGCAATTGTTTTGAATAGCCATTTGAAGTCGGTGAATTGTTTTGAATAGCCATTTGAAATCGGTGCAATCGTTTTAAATAATCCAGTATAACATCTGAATTGAATTGATTGCTAACTAATCCAAACTCTAGAACAGTACTTCCCAACCTATAGGCCTTGGCTCATCTGTTGGCCTCGAATGGCGTATTAGTGGGCCGCGGAACGCTAGTCAAGAGTCTAGGTTAAGGAAGATTCAAGAGTCGTCACTAGTATTTTTGCTTTATAAACAATATATTTTTATCCTTTTACAGTAAGCTTTACTTATTGC
This sequence comes from Araneus ventricosus, assembly GCA_013235015.1. NCBI lineage: Eukaryota > Metazoa > Arthropoda > Arachnida > Araneae > Araneidae > Araneus > Araneus ventricosus. Next base: position 15,900 of record BGPR01011429.1, read on the forward strand.
TGATGTGCACGTGCGTATAATATATAAATGCATTACATGAGTTTGCATTTTTTACTCGTATATTTTGCTGGTGGGCCGCAAAATATATTTTATACAACAGGTGGTCCCCACAACCAAAACGCGGCGAATGATAATGACGGAAAAAGAACGTGACTTAAACAAGGAAAACATTTTCATTTATGTCAAGTACATAAATTATTGCAAATTAAAACATTCCATCGAAACGAACCAATACAGACTGAAATAAAACTTTACCTATTAAGGTTAATATTTCCAATGAAATTTATTTTATACTTTTACAAATTTATTAAATTTCACACTTTGGTAACATAAGCATCAAATTGCCTATAAGCAACTGAAAGACAAACCTCTCCGATGCAAGCAATTCACAAATAAAACACAACAAAGCGAGGTTTCTTTTCGGAACATTAAATTCATTTCTAGTTTGAAAGTACTCACTGCATAGTATTCTTGTAATTGACTCTCTAATTGAGACACTGGAGGAAGGCTAAACTTGGGTGTGAACATCCGTCGTCCCCTTCACGCAACTCTGATCATTAAGTCACAACGGTATAATATTTTCTCTTTCTAGAATATCTCCTCTGCAACTGAAACTGCGGAGAAAATCAGCCCAAACAGTAAATTCTATTCCTACACGATGACAGCTTGATTTCTGGGATGCATTCTACCGAAAAGGGAGCGGCTGAATGCGTCGGTATCCCAGTGGGACGAGGGTTTGAACAATGCATAATGCAAGCGATAATGGATTCGAAAATCGAATTTGGGAAGGAGAATGCGTTTCGCTTCGGTGATCTATGCATGTTGGTGGTGATAGAAAAAATGGAATTCGCAGCGAGTTTTCGGGCTCTAGAGTTGTCGCGACTCCTCTTCCAATGAGGACGTAACTAGACGCTCGAACTTTTCCACCAATCCAGAGCAGGCATCTTCAGCCAGGACTCTTTTGAATAATATTCGAGAATTGGTGGGAAAGTAACCCAAAGACAATAATATGTGTAAATGAACATTCGAACTCTCATGAATGTGAAATTTTGTATATAATCTACCTTTTCTTAATGTGTATATTTTTAAAGAATTATATCAGCATGTAAATAACCATTGCTTTGTTGTAGTTGAGTGGCAACAGTTTGTTGACGCTTGCGCGGGGAGAATGTAAATAAGCAGAGGCGATTTCGCCACCATCAAATAAAGACGTGTTCGTTCCATTGGCTTTCTCTTCCTTTGAATTGGATATGGATTCAATAATTCTATTTCAGAAAGCGGATCTCCAGCTCTCAACAACGCTCCCGGCCCGTGGAAACTGAGGTAGGCGTAATTTATTTAATTTGTTGATTTTACGTCTAAAGTATTGTCACAGAGTTGTTATTAGGCGGAATATATGATGTGATACAATTTTTTCTTATAGAATTGTTTCTCCATTCCCTTTTTTTCCCTTAAGATGGCTTTTTATGCTTCCACTTTTATGCGGAAGTGACATATCATCACGTTTTTAAAAATTTAAGAATTTTCTAAAGGTAAGGTGATTCGAATTTTTTGCTTATAGAAATTGTGAAAGGAGTTTTTTTTGCATTTAAAAGCTATACATCCAACCCTTATTTTTTTATATATTTTTATAATTTTTAATTTGTATCTTTAACGTTTAGGACAGCAGTATATATTTCTTCAGCAGTATAGAAATGCTTTTTATTTCGAGTGCTTTTACTGAATTGTGACTACTTTATTAAGATGAATTAGTAGTGTATTTATCTGGTATTGCAAATAATTTGTGTTTGAAAAGCTTATGTGCTCATAGCAGTCGAAAGAAATTTGAAAGATATTCTGTTTTATTTCGCAAAGTATAGTAATTCGAAAAAATGGGCAAAAAATTAATTATTTTATGACTCTGATTTACACTGAATCATTTAGCAGTATAAACATCCATAATCCAACAGCATTCTTGAACTCCTAATTAAGATCAACACGACCTCGTTGTAAAACAACATGGTTCGAAAACTAAATTCTCCATACACGGATGTGGTTCTGTTCCTCATTTAAACACTCATTTTACAGTACAAACAAACAAGAAATAATTTTAAAAAGAGAAAAATAGGTTTGGGGCTTGATTTTCCTAGTTTGTCTTCGCCTAATATGATTGTATCTGTCGTTTCATTCTGTTCGTCACGATTTTTACATTACAAAAATTACAGAAAGGATCTCAGCTTAAAAAAATACCCTGTTAATAAAAATCATCATTCACAAAAATATCAATGTTTTGAAATATGTTAAAACATTAGTGAAAGCATTAATTAGAAACAACCTCCAAAACCTAATATTTATCTTTGTTTAGTTGTACAAGACGTTTATAAATATACCACACTGAATATTCACAATTTTGCTGTACCCAGAAACATAAAGAAAATACATTGTTACCGAATTGTTAAAAACTGATTTTGAAGATTTATTAAGCTTTAAGAAAAAATGCATGAATTTAAATATATATCAATGTGAAGCTAATTTTTTTAAATAATTTTAAAATGGTGTAAAAATGGTTTGCGTTCAATAATATGCTCCGAAGTTCAGGACAAACGATAAAATTTCGGTTAATTCTTAGTTAATTAAAGATCTAAGTAATAGCTTAAATGGGCTTTTTTTTACCTTCTCGTATACGAAGTACACAAAGAGAAAGTATTGTAATCGTCAAACAAATCGAACTCGAGGTTTTGACGAATCTCCACGTTTTTTACCTCCATGAGTCCGAAAAACACAATTTTTGGAATATATCTGTCTGTGTGTCTGTCTGCCTGTGAATACGATAACTCGAAAACTATTAGAGATGCAGGGACGATATTTGGTATGTGATCTTTACACATAATTTGTAGGTTTCTATCAAATTTCGGACAAAGGGAAGTCTGTCTGTCTGCTTTCAGTTGAGCGCTATAACACCAAAACTTGAATAGCTAGATGAATAAAATTTGGTTCACAGTTTTATCATCAGGAATATAGGCCCGCATCGAAGTTTGTGCCAAATCCGTCGAAGGGTTGAAATTTTGTCGGTCTGTATAACCGCATACTTCTGAAGACCATAATTTCTAAAAGCAATGACTTGGATAAATGAAATTCCGTTTGTAGTCTTGAAACCCTAATTTTAGATTCGTCTACAATTTTCGTTTAAATCGGTTGTAAAAAGGCGTTCAAATTGCATATTCGGATTTTTTCCCCATTCTAAAACGGAAAAAAAGGCGAGAACGCTGGAGCGTTTTCCCCACCTGTGTTAGGGAAAACCGCACATTTCGGCGCTCGGTGTATTTTTTTCCTCGCATGTGTTAGGCATATGCGAGAAAGTTTCGGGGAGGTCACTCCCTCTGGTTTAATGAGTTCTCAAGAAGTAACTGTATGCAAAATTTGACAGTTCATGCTTAACTGACTGCCCTTTAGTGCGTTATGTAATGTAACATTATTATGTAACATTACGCATGTCGCATGAAGCAATTTACAGATAGTAAGCCAGCCTATAAACATTATCGTGTCAACACTAAAAAAGACGGTAGCGGTCATTCTGACCTCAAATCAATTTAAAAACGCTCATATTTTCCTTCTTTTCCTACGATTTCTTATTTGTTCAGTGACTTTTCCTGATTTATTCATGAAGGACATGTAAAACAAAAATTACTTCTTTTCGCTCGTTATTATCGATACTATAAATGTTTATACCTAACCGCTAAACAAACATTATGTCCTACTCTAATTTTGTTTCGTCTACTCTGTTATTTTTTCAACTCTTTTAATGTTTTGTTTTGCGACGTTGATTTGAAGAGAAGGAATATAAATGAGGAAAGGGTGTGAAAATTGCAATTCTCAGCAATTATTTTTGCGCTTTTTCAGTACTGCCAGCAAATCAATTTGAAATATTTATATTTTTAAAGTTGTAATCATATCAGATATATATTAAAAATATTTTGTGTAATTGGAAGAAATTTTCTATGTATAATGTGCTTTATTTTGCATTCATTGGATTTTTTTTAATAAGTGATTGCATATATATAGCATTGCATATATATAGTTATGAACAGGAAATTAATGTGTAGAAAATGTAAAATTTAATAACAAATTTAATAGCAGAATGTATTTAAAAACTTGCTAAGCAAACAAATCTAGAAAATAGTTTTGTTTTTGGTCTTTAAAAGATAGCTGTCAAAATGACCTCTCCAACTCTTTCTAGATATACGGAAAATGTCGTCTTTCTAGTTTTAGAAAACGTTTGTTTCAAAAATCATAAAAAAAAATCGCATTATATGACTGTAACTATACATTCGTCGCACATTAGCATATGACTGTAACTATGAGTTCTTCGCTCATTATATCATGTTGACCAAGTGTCTTAAACACATCCGAAACCTTTAGATACAAACATTTTAAACCTCTCCGTATAAGAATACAGTGCGTGTCAAAAGTTTAAGCACAACAATAATTTTAAAATATAACTTCAAATATCCACTTTATTTCAACATATCGTTTATATGTATAGAAAAATGCAATTTTAAAATCATATTAAACATTATTAACTTTAAAATTTTATTTTTAATCAGAAGCTTTGAGAGTGGAAGGAAAATTGCATGTTATTGCTATGTCAAAAGTTTAAGCACAAAACTGCTTTTATGCAAATTAATGAAATCACATAAGCAGTTGCGCACGTATATGATACCTAGGTATATAAGAAGAACCTGACTGTTTGTTTGATATTAGTTTAAAATGTCAGGTATAAAGAATTTTCATATTAAGAAGCATAAAATTCTGGTGTATGGGAGCAAAAGAGAAGTCCATTTCTCTGAAATTGCAGCTTCTTTAAAGAAGTCAAAACAAGGAATTCATCAAGTATTAGCTTGTGGTAAAAGCTTTAAACGAAAATCTCGTTCTGGAATGCCACGAGTGACCGGTTCTCGCGATGACATGCACATCAGAATATTGGCTTCAACTAAGAAAATTTCTCTTTCTCGAATTAAAAATATCATTGATGGACAAATATATAAAAAAACTATGCATAGAAGAATTTTAGAATCGGGGGTATATGAAAAACTGCAAGGTGTTTCAATCACCTGGCTTGACACTACATCACAAAGAAGCTTAATTTCAGTAGACCAAACAGAACATGCGTTTGGTGATGTGTAGCATATTGTTATATTCAGCGATGAAAAAATAATTGGAATTTGGACAGACCGGATGGGATTGCATACTATTGACATGATCCTCGAAAAGGAGTAAGAAGCATGTTTCGATGACAACATGGTGATGGATTTCTGTGTATGGACATCGGTGTGCTTCAATAGCCAAACATCCCTAGTCTTACTCAGGGTTGAAAACTATTTGAAATCTACCAAGAAACTCTTGCCAGTTATTTGGTTTACTTTTTTTTAAATTTTTGGTTGAGCAGATTTGAATTGTCAACATGACAACCCTTCAATACATGCCTCCAAATCAACGTCGCAGGGGCGTAGCTCCAACATGGGGTCGGTTTTGAGTAGTCCAGCCTTAAGTCCTGATTTGAACTTCATAGAAAACGTGTGAGGTAAATTCACAAATTTAGTTTATAAAAATAGTAAGCAGTATTCTTCAGTTGAAGTACTGAAAATGGCCATTGAGGATGTTTGGTTTGAACTCCAGCCATAACTAAAACAGAACTTAGTGTTATCGATGGTAAACCATGTATTTCACGCAATTTAATAAAGGGAACAATAAGCAAGTATTAAGATTTTATTTTTACGCGACTGTAAAAAAATAAATGTTTCATATGCTTAAACTTTTAACACACCTATTTTTGTCTTTTTGCTAAATTCGTTAGTTGAAAATGAAGTTTAAAGCATGATTGTATCACATATAATGTCAATTCTATACTTTTTACATGTATGAACACTGATTTAAAATAGAGTGTATATTTCAAAATTATTGTTTTGCTTCAACTTTTGACCCTCACTGTAGGGACATATTTTATATTTTTTACCACCACAGCTTTCTCTATATTGGTATTACGTTTATTATGTGTTTTTATCAGCTTTCAATCTCTCATAGCTAAAGCAAGTAGCTCGTTAAAATGTATTCGTTTTTTTATCATTCATTTTAATATTTCATGGTACCACCATGATATCCAAAGCATGAGAGAAAAGATATTTGCGCACTTCTTTATTCTTCATTTTTATGTTGAATACAAAAAGTTAGAATAGGAGCTCAACCGTGCAGTCTTTCATTCTGTGAAGTAATAAATTTTTTAAGAGGTAAAAGTAGCGGAAAGAGAGACACATTTTGGGAATCTAACGGATGATTAACGGTCCGGTACTGTAGAGGGTTAGATGTTGCAGACAGGCTATAAAAAAGGCAATGAATAGTTTACAGGATATATTTGTATCCTCTTAATTCATTGTTTGGCTGTAATTATAGGAAAAGTAGCTTAAGCCACAATTCATACATGTATTTTCTTGAAAGACTTGAAAATCACCCTTCATGGTAAAACGGCTGAAAATTGCCTCTTCATTTCAGAGATTTCTAGTGTGAGACGTGTTTATATATATATCAATATCATGAAAGTCAAAAAATGTTGAAATAAAATGGAGAGACTGTAGTAAATCGGTAAAAGCGTATAGATGGTCATCAGGGTAAGTAAAATCTATACGAACCGTTAAAAAATTAGTGAAATCATAATGTTTTCTGCGAACAGTGTTTACATGTAGCTAAAAACACTGTCCTTTACCCCGAACATTATGATAAACCAAGAATTTGAATGAAATACAAATAAAAGAAATGAAATTACGAACCTAAAACTGAGAGATGCTACCAACGGGAGACGTGACAAAGGAAATAACTAAACGCGTCATGTAGGGACCGGATGTTTACGAAAATATCAAGTTACTTCTGAGGTTGCATTTCTGCTGTGTTTGTTTCTTATTTGTTATACATATATATATATATATATATATATATATATATATATATGCGAGAGAAACGTTTTGCGTTGATTGAAAGCAAATAAAATAAACATATGTTTTATGATGGGAAATATTTTTTTATTTACATAATTCTTTATTCAAAAGTATCTTGGTAAACAACATTCAGTGTGAACTATTTTTCGTTGTTTATCAATTTTATTTTAATTCAATAACCATAAAATTCTCAGCTTGTCGAACGTAAGTCAAAAGTTAAAATTTCAAAGGAATTCTTTTTCGAAATTCTAATCAAAACAGAGCACTTCTCTGTTTGTGGAACGTTGCCAGAAAATATTATCAAATTATATCATCACGATTGCTATAAATAATCAGATGCATCGTGGCGTTCAGACTATATCACGCGCATGTTATGCCACTGACGTAATTTACTACTTTCTATTGAAAAAACGGAAATTAATTTGAAATATATGATTAATATAATTTAAAATGCCTCGGGAACTATTGATCATAGCGAGATAAATTTTATATCAATCGATAGAAAATTTTATTTCGCTATTTTATAGCTATTAAATTTGAAATAAGAATGATAATTACTCTTTTAAATTTAAAATTACTGAAATTTAGGTTCTCTAACAATGAAATAATGGTGTTTAACGTCTCGCAGTGCTATGGCGCGAGCTTTATTGTTGGTGACGTCAGAGCGTTACCAGATCTGGGCTATTATATAGGTAATATTAGTGTGCAGTTTTGTGCTGGTATGACGTTTATAGCAGGATTATATCTTTGTTAACGTTTATTGATAGAAAACTCTGATTGAATTGAAATAAAAGTCTTATCATCAAAATGCATAATAGCGCAGAGAGGTGTTTATAAATTATTTTCAAACAGTAAAGTTAATCAATAAAGAAGCGTAAAACGAAACTGAATAGTCGATTTAATAATTCGCCTTTGTGTTGGTTTTTCAAGTCATAAACTTTTCTCTTGAGATATTGCACTAGTTGTATTGATTGATAGCCGGTGATATACTTAAAAATAATTGTCTAATGTAATTCAATGGCTGCTTATATATGCTTTCTTTTTTTTACAGAGAAAGCTAAGTTTTCTTAATTAACCCTTTGAAAGATTTCTTATCCTCTACTGTTTTTTAGCCGTTGACTCTGCTTAGGAAACAAAAGGACCAAAACTCAAATTTATCATCAATAAAACAACGATATAGATAACATAATTTTAACATGTACTTCTAATATCTTCCTATTATGGCTTTCAAATAAAAATTCACTTAATAAGACGCATTTTCTTCAAATAAGTCGTATACTGCAAAACAGAAGGTACTTCAAGTTCGTATTTGCAAATATTTTCATAAATAGTGAATGGCCCAGGTCTTTTTTGTTGCTGTTTATAGCATTCTTGTCTCGAAATTTTATTTCCCGAAATAGAAAAATAGTTTCTTCAGCAACTTCAACATTCGATGTAAAGCTTGAAAATCTTACAAATGGTTGTATTTAGCTTCACCGTAAAAGAAACTTTTCGCCATCTGATAATTTCCTCCGAGATCTTGGATGCCCTCTGGCTTTAGTTGTTCAAAGTATTTTCTCACAAATACTATTTCCCAAAGTATCAAAATAATACTGAGATTTTTTCAAATGTTTCTTTAAACAACTTCCTCGTTTGATTTCAAGCAACGAAGCGTGAAGAAATCAACAATAATTGTATTTAGTTTTATCATAAAATAAACATTTTTATTATGTTAAGAAGAAACAGCTTTATCATAAAGAACATTTTATAACCAGCATCTGTTTTCGCTTAGGCAGTAGGTAAGTCATATAATTTTACGATGCTGTTCAATTAATTATGAATATTAATTATATTATTACACATATTAAAAGAGAATTGTTAAATTAACATTAAAGAAAGCCTTATAATTGCGGTAGATCGCTTGACAATTTTATGGTTAAGATTTTTTTAAACTCTTTTATCAGAACGCTTTACACCGAAGATTATTTTTTTTAAACTCAGAACACCAAACGATAAAAAAAATGACGGGAGGCTGTCTTTTTCGAACAGCCGCTGATGTTAAAGGCGTAGGACTACTTTACTCGCGCGTCTCTTTTCCGATTATCAAATTATTTTTGTATCTTCTGTTGTTACCCTTTATTTCTAAAATAAGACATTAGTTACGTTTTTAACATATGTAGTTACCCAGATATAGAGGATCGCGTCACCAGTTCATGAGTATTTTTGCCCACTCTGTAGTCGCTGAACTAAAATTCCGATTATCAATTTTATTTTGTTTCTGTTGTTGCCCTTTATCTCTAAAATAAGACATTAGTTATGTTTTTACCATATGTAGTTACCGAGATATAGAGGATCTCCCATACAACGCATTTTGTGGCGTTTTGGCGTGTGAATCAAATCCCTTCCCGAGACCCCAATGGGAGGAACGCATTCCTACGTTAAAACTCATCTGAACTTACGTCATTTTTCCCATAATCCTTTTCGGTATGCTAGCATTAATGCGCATGAATTTTTAAGAAAGAGGCGGATCGCCGCTAGTATCAATCTTCCGCTACCTGAAGAGTAATGTCTTCTTGCTTCTGCTATCATGGAACACTCTTTTCGCCAACTTCACTTCACTTTACGATGCGGATGGAGTGTTATCGTTTTCTGCAGCGCATGTAAGGGGCGATCAGAGCTATGTGAATATCCTCCGTTCTCGAGCGAAGACTCATATTTTATCGATTTCGAATTTTACTCCGAAGGAAATGAGAAACTTGGGGTTGGGATGGGGGGGGGAGAATTTTGAGACTCTCCAACAGAATAAATCACTTGGGCTCGAAGTGTTCGAAGCTCGAATATGTCGTATAGGAAAGCAATTTATGAAAATAGGGAATTGGTATTGGAGATTTTGAATAGAGGGTTTGCATACACTTTGGAAGACAATTTTTGAGTGCAAGCTGAGTCTTATTTAAAAGTGGGAGCGAGTGACGTCAAGTACCTTGATACTTGCCGATTTTTAATTAACAAAGAAATTCGATTTTTCTCAGTATATATGTGAGTCTCCATGGTTATTAAGATTTCTTCAGAATTTAAAATAAAAGAATTTGCACACACTTCTGTTCCTACATTTTTTATTTTCGATATTAAAATGAAACTGACAATCGGGTGCTTTCGAACTTTCTTATTGAATCCCAAGTTTTTTAAAAAAGTTTGTAAACAGTTTTAGTTTGGGAGTGTAGTCTGTGTAAATCAAGTGTAGTCTTGATCCTTACTTAATAAGCTTATAAACGCCTGGTTTTCTTTCTATATGTAGGAATCTCTATAGAGCATGTAAACAATCAACAAGAAAAATATAGCAAATTAATAAAAATAGCAAATTAATAAAAATAGCAAATTAATAAAAATAGCAAATTAATAAAAATAGCAAATTAAAAGAATTTTTTTAAAAAGTTTTTTCACAAAGAAAGTAAAATTTAAAACTAGAACAAGAAAATATATTTTAATTAGAATACAATAAAATTAAAGTAAAATAAGAAACTAATTTTTTAGTAGAAAGAAATAAAGTTAAAAAAATTAGAAAAATTACGACAATGTTTAAGAAGCGCGCAACTGCAGCAACTAAACAAAAAACAAAGAACATAGACTGCAGTAGACAGTAAACTGTAGTACAGTAGACTGTATCTTCCAATTCCATTAAATATCTTATATAAAAATATGCTTAATATCACTCAGCTCTCAGGGTTTAAAATTTTGTTGAATAAATGTTTTCGTTGGTAAAGTTGAAAAGTATATTGATAAGTTTTTTGCCAGTGCTCTAAGCGCAAAAAATGCATTCGTTTTCTGCCAATCTCTATATTTATTTCAGATTCAATGAGGCTTAAAATTAGAATCGTAAATACTTGAATCCATTCTCTTATATATTTTTTTAGTATTGAAATAAATTTGACGATCGCTTTAAATCTTTTTTATTGATTTTGTAGGAAATCCGGTATTAAGTTTGTAGTTGTACATTTTGATAATAGTAGAGATAATTCAATAATAGATAAGATATTAATTATTATATAGATTTTCTGATCAATACTGTAACTGTTCTAACGTTTTTTAATTGCTCAATATATATTCCAGTCCCATTAAATATCTTATATAAAAATATGCTTGATATCACGCAGCTCTAAGGGTTTGAAATTTTGATGAATAAAGGTTTTCGTTGGTAGAGTTGAAAAGTATATTGGTAAGTTTGTTGCCAGTGCTCTAAGGGCAAAAAATGTTAAAATGTATTCGTTTTCTGCCAACACTTTTGAAGCATATAAGTGAATTATGTTTCTTTTTCTCATTTAGATACGGGTTTCATTGTCAAAATTAAAAGACAATAATTATTATTGCGGATTTTTTTAGATGAAGATGCGCAGTTGTCAAGAATATTCAGTAATGGAAAATATTACTTCTCCTTTTTAATCAATAATAATTTATTTTAAACTTACAAATAAGTAAGAAATACAATTGACAAATATAAATAGTAAACAATAAAATTAGGCTATAAATTCTTATTGTACACATAAAAATTCAGTTTTTACACATTTTTTTGACCGATTCCACGGAACTGTATTAATTTTACTCAACTTGTTTGATGTAAATTTAAAACATAAAATAAAAAACAATATTCCGGTGCTGTAACATTAGTTTCCATGCATTAGAAATTTATTAATCAAAACATTCCACTTTAACGTACATGATTTATTAAAAAATTTGTAAACAATTTTTACAGACTCACTTTTTTCTGGAAGATAACTCTGAAATTAAAAATGTCCGAAATTATAAACCCTCCCTCAATGATATCGTTTGATATGGGGATAAAATATATAGCTTGGGACTTCATTTTAAAAAGCCTATTCATTGAAGCAGCTTAAATGTTCTTTATCTTATGGGATTTATTTTGTTAGTTTAAATCAAATAAAAATGTTCTTTGAAATATCTCAGAACACTCGATGCATTACTCTATTTTGCATTGGACGAACTTCAACCCGCGAGGACGCGCATTCCTTACAATCTCTCGAAGACGCGCATCGGGCCTCGCGGGCCCGGGGTCCTATTTTCGAACAAAACGCACAGAAAATTACATTTACTTTAATAGGAAACGTTTGTTCAACTAGTGTATAGAATATGAGATATTAATAAAATAATTTTCATATCAATCTCTATTAGAGAGCGCATTGAATTGAAGAAAATTGACGAATAATTGCATTTCCAAGGTATTTATGAAAATGCTGGCTTTTTTGTCCAAAATTACCTGAATTCTCCTAAATATAAATATTAATGCATCATCTGTCTCGTATATAAGCATTTCCAAGACTTTTGAACCGGTATGCAACCTAAGTTTTCGGGTAGTTGTATAACGATGTTGTGTGTAAAAACTCCTAATATATTTGCGAAGTTTTATTTTACACTATTTTGATAATTCCACATATCTTACCGTTTACTGTACCATTTTTTAACTCCAGCCTTTTACTAAATAATCGGTGGACTCACAAATATTCCATTCATTGCATAATTCCTTTTCAGAAATCGACGTATGATCTCTAACTAATTCAACAGCAGCAATTTCTTTATTTTCTTCGTTAATCGATTCTTAATTAGTTGATTTTCAGCTAAAAGCTTTTCTTATCTTTATATCTCATTTTTGTAATTTGAATAGCGATGAATTGTCGCGATCTATCTGTTGTATTTAGTAATCCTACACAGAAACACGAGCGCGCAGCGGACTTCGGAGGTCCGACCTTCTGTTTTCTGAGATAATAAATGAGCCGAAATTCTTGAAATACCTGTGGTCAGCAAGTAAGTGACTTTAATGCAGCTACTGTGGACCTGGAGTTTCTCTGTTGAGGGGTTAATTTTCTGTAATAAATTCATTCAGGCACCGGACCTCGCAGGCCCAATTCACGTCCTCGAGGATTAAATCTCGGTTTCGATGAAAAACCGAAGACAGTTTTAAATGGAGTGAGACATTTTCATTTGCATTCTAATCTTACAGATATGCAATCCAAATTAATTTTCAAGTTCAAGACATGGGCATATTGCCCCTGTTTCGTAAGAAATTAAACGAGATCTCTACCCAAATTTATAAGGAGTTTTTCAATATATTTTTCCGTTTCCTCTTTTGAATGGAAGCTTAATTTTGGAGGTTTCTGATATTGACAAAATTTGTATTACGAAATTGTGGATTTTTAATACAGTTTACACTATAGGCTATCCTCTGGAGCGACCTGGTTTCGCCCTAGAAAATATTTTAAATCGGATCATATAGTACTAATTCGGGATATTTATAATCTTCTTTTAAAGAAATGCAGAAAAAGCTATATAGAAAATTCTGACTATTATGTATTCGTCAACAAAAGGCAGTTCGCTCTAACAAAAGACAATTTTCAAAATAAAATACTATTTATTGGATAAAAACCTTCCGTAACTCGAACAGCGGAAATATATTAACTCCATTAATGTAATTTAATCTATTATACTTTCGGAATTTTAATATTTTATCCACGAGTCGATTAGGATGGATTCTAGAATTCGCTATAGTGATTATATTCAACTTTGAAGGTGGAAAGTTTCGAGTTTCATCGAATATTACATCTCATTGATGATAGTTTATAAATTCAGACATTAAATGAGGTTAGGTATTTAATTCGCGTATCAGTTTTCCAAAGTCTATACTTTTATGAAATATTTTAATTTTTATTTGATGAAGAATGTAGTCATATGACAATAATTTAGTGAAGATTCAACAATATGTTAAAATTGAAATTCTATTGTACACATGCATAGTTCTAATTGATGATAGTTTATAAATTCAGACATTAAATGAGGTTAGGTATTTAATTCGAGTATAAGTTTTCCAAAGCCTATACTTTTATGAAAAATTTTAATTTTTATTTGATGAAGAATGTAGTGATATGATAATAATTTAATGGATATTCAACAATATGGTTAAATTGAAATTCTATTGTACACATACATAGTTTTAATAAAATGATAAATTATTATTTAATAGTTTACACGTATGCTTCACACATATATCCTTATTTAATAACATTCAGGCGAACTATCATCACTATGGGAACTAGTGTAGAGGCATTTTATAGCCCTTTAAGACCGAACCCGTACGATCGTGCGGGTTAGGCTTTAGCTTATATTTCTGTTCCTGGTTAGTTATATCCAATAAATGCCAGAAGAAATGATTTTTCTTGTTTCTAGAATTTCTATAGATCTATTTTTCTCATTGGATGGCAGATATCGTCCATTTTTGAGTTGTAGTCGGCATTTAAACAATTCTTTAAAAAATACGTCCGGTCTTAAAGGGCTAAAGAGCAACGACATTTCGAGTTTTGTATGTAATTGACCTTTTAAATCTGACCGGTGCTGGCTCCCACATAATAGCGTTATATCTGCAATCGTTTTTCAAAAAACTCCTTAACCAGGTTAACAAATTGAAAACTGCAGAATAAGGATAAAAAGAATTATTAAATAGACATGAAAAATGCAGTCCATGAAACACAAAGGAAAATTTTTAGCATTAAAAAAATCCAACCTTTTTTGACAATTTAATCATATTTCTTTTCTTGTAATAATATTTGCTGTTACACAGATCTCAACGATATCATCCAACGAAGAAAGAAGACAAAAAAAGCTTCAAAAGTAATTTGAAAGAAAACGTTCTTTTGTGAAAGCAAGAAGGATATTTGTCATCTTAATTTTTTTCCCTTTCCGACATAAAAGAAGAAAACCACATTTTACACGAAAGAAAAATTCATAATCTGTGTTTCATCTACGCGAAAGATCTGACTTTAATTATACTCTTCGCTGGAAGTTACCTTCAAGCACGCAAACGTTTTTTTTTTCTCCCATTTCTGTAAAATATAATTATGTTTAAGAAACGATTCCTTCCTTTTTATGCCTTATTATATTTTTGCTCTTTTTTTAATTTCCATTCTTTAGAAATACAACTTCTGGGAATATTTCTTTCATCATTTCTTTCAATTTATCATCTTTCAGAAATTAAAAATTTTCAATGATAGTAAATTGATATTCCCTTCAACTTTCCCAATTTTTAACATTTTCTCCACTTCGCTAATTACTTAATGCTTTTTTTATTGATTCGGATTTGGAGAAATTTTATTAGTCCATTCTTCGGATTCTCTCAACTAATTTGGCAGTTAATTGGAAGGTAATCTAAAGTACCATGAAGATAAATAATAAAGAGTGTCGAAACTTCTTTTTGACACCAGTAATGTTAATGGTATTTTGAAAATAATAATTTGCACTCATAATCAAATAAATGGAGAGTAATCTCCTAAAATAAATAAAAAAACAGCGGAAGACAACTAAGCAAATTACTAATTAGGAGTCATAACCTTTCGTATTATGTTATTTTAAGGATATTAAGCGGGGTAATGAGAATTCTGGCATAACTCCCAAGAAGATCTACGATTCATAATTAAATTAGAGGAAGATGCAAGTCATTATTAAAATAGAATGTTTCCTAAGCTTTTTCTAAAATGAAAAATTGCATATGTACACAGAATAAGAATTTTTGCTGTAATCAGATTTTCCCTTGGAAGAATTTTAAAATTTGAAATACAGTCGAACCTCTATTTTGCGAACTTTTTCTTCGAACCAAGAACATTTTGCGAATTTCTTCGTAAAATAACCTCCAAATAGCGAAGTGCATTCTCTATTTAACGAACTTTTTCTTGTGATCTAATATTTTTTTTTCTCCCTATCTCTCAAAATATTTTTAAACATTTCAAACTTATTCTTTCTTTTAACACATTTTATGGTTATCAGTGACCTTGAAGCTGGAAAATGTCAAAGCGAAAGTTCTTGAGCATCAAGGAAAAAAATTTAATTCTTCATGAGGTGGATAAAGGCGTGAAAAAAAAAGAGTTTTGCTTTAAAATTTGGTATTCCTCCAAACAGCTTATCAACCATAATGAAAAAATCGTGATAAGATACAAAATTATGATTCATCGAATTCTTTTTCAAAACTTTTAAAAGCATGTGTCTATGAAGATGTGGATGAGGCAATTTTGAAGTGGACAGTGTGAAAAATAAAAACAATACAGCATTGAATTGCGATGAAGACGAAGATGATGAAGATGGAAATCATGATGCAGAAATCAACAAACCTTCGTATGATGAAATGCTAAAATTCATTAATGTTAATATAAAATTATTTTTTTAAATTGAAAATACAGTGTATTCTCGGACAATGTTTTGTTTTATTCTTGTTTTCCTTTCAGATTTCTTTTTGATGGGTAAAATATATAAAACAAATAGATGTTAATTTACAAAATAAAGGTGTAATTAATTACTTTTTGAATAATATTTAGTGTTTATGAATTTAAAGTCTGTTTTGTGTAGTTTAAAGTATTTTAAAAGGTGAATCTCTATTTAACGAATTTTCCATATAACGAACTTTTTTTCGGGATTTAGCGACTTCGTTAAATAGAGGTCCGACTGTAATGGAAACCCAATATTAGCACTTTGTTTAAAGCGTGTATATATTAATTTGTTGTATTATTACATACATTAATTTGTTATTGTGTTTATATTGTTCTTAAAATAACAGAATACCACATATCAAAACGCATATTAAAATCTCAATGATCCACTGAAGACCTCAAAATAAAACTTTTTTACCTTAAAATTCATTATGTAGTAACAAAAACTTGTTGCTACCATTAGTGTTGGGACTTATGATGCTATAATAATATAGTTTAATCAGGATAGTATCGTGTTTCGGAGCTACATTAATGCTGTATTTGGACTGGCTTTGTAATTTGGAAATGTGATCAAATGTTTGATATTGGACTCATGTGGAAAAGGCATTTGTTCAATTTCCGGCCAAAGTCGTTTGTTTATAAAATGACCAGAATTATATTACCGAAGTCCAATAATTAAACTTTTTATAATAAGTTGCTTGAGAACTCTTTGGATATTGGGCTACTTAAGCATTATTGCATTCTTGTTTCAGTTTCAGCATCATAAGATCTCAATTTTTCAAAATTTATCCAAAAACAACCATCTCCTAAGTGGGTTGCTACTAATGAATGATAACCATGTTCTTCTGAAAATGCCACGTCTTATGTATAGGATAACACAAAGACACAAGTCTTAGTAAGAAAAAGAAAACAGATTGTATGATACAGGGTTATTTAGCTTTTTAGTTTTGTACCATCCCTATTGTTCATGAACTATATCGTAATCGAAGCATGTGGCTTTCTTAATATAGCGAAACTCGGTCAAGATGCTCGGGTGAAGGGCAGGACACGTATTTATTTGCCAGATAGATTTATTTTGATAAAATACAGTTATTTTTCTGTAATATTTTAATTTTTCTGTAATAATTATTAATCTTAGAATTTTAGGGATTTCAACGATGGAATTTAAACAAGCGAAACTCAAACAACGTATTGGGATGATCGTTTCGATTGTTAACTTTATTCATATTACTTTGTCAGAAAGCTTTATTTCGATTAAATGCAGTTCAGTTTCTGCAGGAGATGTGGGATAAATAAGCTGGTAATATTACTAATATAATAGCCCAGATCTGTCTCTCGGTAACGCTCTGACGTCACCAACAATAAAACTCGCGCCATAGCACCGCGAGACGTTAAACAGAATTATTTCATTGTTAGAGAACCTAAATTTCAGTAATTTTAAGTTTAAAAGAGTAATTGTCGTTCTAATTTCAAATTTAACAGCTCTAAAATAGTGAAATAAATTTTCTATCGATTGATATAAAAATTATCTCGCTATGACCAATAGTTCCCGAGAAATTTCAAATTTTATTAATCATATATATCAAATTAATATCCGTTTTCTAATAGAAAGTAGTAAATTACGTCAGTGGTGTATCATGCGCTTGATATAGTTTGGACGCCACGATGCATCTGATTATTTATTGCAATCGTTATGAAATAATTTGATAATATTTTTGGCAACGTTGGAGAAGCAGAGAAGTGCTTTGTTTTGATTAGAATTTCGAGAAAGAATTCCTTTGAAATTTTAACTTTTTACTTACATTTGATAAGCTGAGAATTCCATGGTTATTGAATTATAATACAATTGTTAAACAACGAAAAATACTTCACACGGAGTGTTGCTTACCAAGAGGTTTTTTGAATAAAGACATATCTAAATAATATGTAAATAAAAAAAATTCCTGTCATAAAACATATGTTTAATTTATGTAGGAATTGTATTTTCTCAGTCTAGCTTAAAAGCGTAAGTTTAATTCTTTCCTAATAATATTTTCTCACTTTACGTACAAGCTCATTTGAATAATTGTTGTGTCAGCGGAGAGATATCGGGAGATAAAGATCACGCGGTCTCTTCATGCTAATCACGTGATGCGTGGGTGTTTCTCCGTTAAAACCCATTGTAATGTTTTAATCGGGGGGATGACTTTTTGAAATCCAACAGAACAGACATGTGGTAAATGTGAGCATAGGCAGTTAATGGGGTCTCGTCCCTGTCAGCACGGTGTCGATGGCTATGGCTGTAACCTGTAACTAAGCTGTAACTATAACTAACCTTCTAATGAGGTGTAAGTTTATATTTATCTTAAGTAAGTAACAAATCCTAAATCCCTCTTGTCTAAAATGTAAATAATCATCTGTGTAAATACTTTTCTCATTTCATATTATGTTTTAATAAATTAATACTTTAGTTTTCATCTACTGTTTCTCCTCTTTTATATTTGGTGCATTTACCTCTAGAGTGTTCCTTAGATGAAGCATTTTTATCTGTAGGCGGGTTTGGGATTTAACCTCCCACCCCTTTTCCCACAATTCTTGGCGGCTCAGGCCGTGATCATAATAAATTTCTACATTTATTTGCTTTCAATCAATGTTAAAAATTTCTCTCGCATATATATCTTTTTTAAACACGTCAAATTTGACGGTAAATCTCTCGAATGAAGAGGAAATTTTCATCCGTCCTACCATGGCGGGTGATTTTCTAGTTCATATAATATCAGGACTTAAGTGGATTCAAAATAATGGAGGTTCTGTTGATTTTAGGAGGCAAGTATGATATATATCATTGGTCTAACGCCAATAACACGAAACTACAATAAGTAAACGCAGAAAACTCGTGATTTGGGCTTGATACACACGATATATTTATCTGGGCATGAGATTTTTCTAGATAATAACGGTGTTAACTTCTGTTCTTTGAAGAATGGCCTTGGTGGCGATATGAGGCTACCGATGAAAGTCCTCAGAGCCATCTTTTACATTAGGCTCGCTGTTTGCAATACAGGGTGTTTCATATTGAATGGACCAAAAAGAATAGCACAGTAGGAAAAACGCAATTGCTTAATTACGTTAGCCGAAATCAATTTATTCGGAAACTACAGTCACACAAGTTTTATCTGTCAACAGAGAAAATTCTTCCAATTACGAAATCACCGATAGAGGCACGGGCCTCGGTGGCCTAGTGGTAAGGCCTCGGCTTTGGGGCCGGAGGGTTCAAGGCCCGAAACCCGATTCCACTGATTCCACTTCCGTGTATGGGGCCTGCTGCACGCTAAATCATACGTAGTGGCCAAACGTCCTCCCGTTGGTATGGTGTGGAAGTTTGGAGAGGGGGTGCCAGACCAGGTGTCATCCTCGTCATCTGACAGAGGTTCAAAATTACAAGGTCCGTCTCAAAATAGTCCTCGTGTTGCTTCAAAACGGGACGTTAATATAACTAAACTAAACTAAACCGATAGAGACGCTGTTAGTCCAAATGAAGTGAGTACCTGAACGATCGTCTACCCTATCGGTTGATTGGCCGTACAGGGGCAAATGATTTGTCATTGTCCTTGTTGGCCGGCGAGATCCCCAGATCTAACTCCTTTCGATTTTTTCCTCTGGGGTTTTGTCAAAGACAAAGTGTTTGTACCTCCACTTCCTCAGGACTTACAGGAACTGAAGCAGTGAATAACTAACGTGTTGAGAGCATTAACAGGGGATCTCCTTCCACGAGTGTGGCAGGAACTTGACTACCGCGTAGATATTTTCTTTGTCACCGGAGGAGCACACATCGAACATCTCTAGAAACTTGAATAACTGTAGTTTCAAGGTAAATTGGAATTATCTAAATAAATTAATTACTGTGTTCACAGGAATGCTTTATTTTTGGCCCATTCAGTATGAAACACCCTGTATACCAGGCATCTTTATGCTCCTACTCTGTTCTTTTTGTCGCGTCTGCAGACAGAATGCTCTAAATTATACAGAATGCGCTAAATCAAATATAACTGGAATGAATAAGCGAGTGGAATTGGCAATGTTATCGTGATTAAGTGAATTTATTTCTCCTGAAAGAAGCTAATATAAATTTCAGTACTGAGTTAGTTTGCCATAATATGTAAATATTGTAAGAACTATTCAAACTGTTGAAGCTGACTCTGAAACGTGTTCCGAAAGAAAGGCTTTGCAGACTTCTGCATCAAGAAGATATTCACTTGCGTCATAAAATCTTATTCAACTCTAATTAGATCTCATAACCAGTGTTCTGTCTGAGTAGTAACATACGCCAGATTTGCCAAATAACCTGATAAAACGGAGAATAATCAAGAGATCATTACGAAAGATGAACGTGACATAAGTATGAGAAACATACTTGGTAAATTTTCTCTAAATGTATTATTTCAGTGCAAAGCGCTTCTACTGAAATTAATGAGAATAGGTTTAAAATAATGTTAGTGCTCCCCCCCCCTAAAAGAATAAAAAAAGCATTTATATTAACCTGTCAGGACGCGCGATTCTTACACTTATTCGACAATGCGCGTCGGGCTTCGTAGGCCCAGTGTTCTGTTTTTTCAACAACACGCGCAGAAAATTGCATTTACTTTAATAGGAAACATTTGTTGCGCTAGTGTACAGAATATGAAATATTAATAAAATAATTTTCAGATAAATTTTTTCTGGGGAAAGCATTAAATTGAAGAAGATCGATGAATGGTTGTAATTCAAAGGTATTTATGAGAAGGTTGGCTTTCCCATCCAAAATTACCTGAATTTTCCTAGATATAATTAATGCAGCATCTGTCTCATCTATAAACATTTCGAAGACTTTGGAACCGATTATACAACTTTTGTTTAACCAAAGTTTTCGGGTAGTTGTATAAAAAAGTTGTAAAAGTTCTCATATTTTTTCAAGTTTCTTTTCCACAACATTTTTTTAATCCACCCATCTTACAGTTTACTACAACATTTTTTAACTTCAGAATTCTTCTAAACAATCGGTGGACTCGCAAATATCAAATTCATTTTCTAATTCCTTTTCAGAATTCGGCATAAGATCTCTAACCAATTCAACAGCAACAATTATTTTATGTTCTGTGTTAATTGATTCTTAATCAGTTGATTTTGAACTAAACGAATTTCTAATATTTACATCTCATATTTGTAGTTCGAATAGCGATAAATTGTCGCGACCTGTCTGTTCAAGTTAGCAATCAAGAAACGCGAGATCGCGCAACGGTGGCCCTACCGCCTGTTTCCTAAGATAACAATAAGAGATCACTTCTTATTCCAAGCAACTATTACTAATATAATAGCCCAGATCCTCCGGTAACGCTGTGACGTCACCAACAATAAAACTCGCGCCATAGCACTGCGAGATGTTAAACAGCATTATTTCAATGTTATAGAGCATAAATTTCAGTAATTTTAAATTTAAAAGAGTAATTTTTTTTCTAATTTCAAATTTAATAGCTCTAAAATAGTGAAATAAAATTTTCTATCGATTGATATGAAATTTAACTCGCTAGGATCAATAGTTCCCGAGAAATTTTAAATTATATTAATCCTATATTTCAAATTAATTTCCGTTTTTTAATAGAAAGTAGTAAATTACGTCAGTGGTATATCATGCGCGTGATATAGTTTGGACGCCAAATTGTATCTGAATGCAATCGTGGCGATGTTGTTTTCTTTCCAAGAATTAAATTAGCCACCAGTGACGTGAATCTACCATTCGTTCTCAACCGACGCCAGTTTCCGTTAATTCCAGCTTACACGATGACTATCAGCAAATCGCTAGGGCAAACTTTCGATCATGTTGGAATTTACCTCGATGAGCCTGTCTTTTCACATGGACAGCTCTATGTTGCACTTTCAAGGTCTAGGATTCCCAATCACGTTAAAATTTACACAAAAACATCTGAAGTACAAGGAAAAATCATTAAACAACGAAAAATACTTCACACGAAATGCTGTCTACCAAGAGGTTTTTTGAATAAAGAAATATTTAAATTATATGTAAATAAAAACAATATTTCCTGTCATAAAACATATGTTTATTTTATTTGTTTTCGATCCATGTTAAACATTTCTCTCGCATATATATCTATTTAAACACGTCAAATTTGAAAGGAAATCTCTCGAATGCAGAGACAATTTGCACCCGTCAAACCATGACGGCTGATTTTCTAGTTTATTATAAAAGTTAATTTTAAAGTCTCAAACATTTGTAAAATATCACACCTCGATCATATAAACTTCATACTGACAATTACCAAATGAACAACAATGCTGTCCGCCGAGAAAAATCTGCAAATTAAACACAACAAAGAGAGGAGCGTTCTTGGAAATATTAAGCTCACTCCTTGTCGGATTGTCGTCATTTCATGGTACTCTTGTAATTGACTCTCTAATTGAGACAGCGGAGGAGGTTAAACTTGGGAGTGAACATCCGTTGTCCCATTCACGCAACTTTGCTCATTAGGTTACAATGGTTTAATATTTTCTCCCCTAGAATGTCCTTCCCTGCAACTGTAACTGCGGGGAGAATCAGCCCTCACAGCAGATTCTCTTCCGACACCATGACAGCTTAATTTCTGAGAGGTATTCTGCCAAAAATGGCGCGGATGAGTGCTTGATGTCCCAGTGGAATGAGGTTTTGCACAATGCAATAAAGCAAGCGATAATGGATTCGAAAATCGAATTTGGGATGGAGAATGCGTTTCGCTTTTATGATGGATGTTGGGGGTGATAGGGAAAAAATGGATTTCGTAGTGAATATTTTTGTTCTTTAACTGGTGTTTGGGGAAAGCTCTGACGTGATTTAATTTTATCCCTCTTTGTTCTTCCGGATTTTTTTTCCATTTCAGTCATTTCATTCTGCTTTTTGAATTTTACATGGAAGTTCGGAATGAAAATCTGAAATGGAACACATTTTGATAAATATACCTTGAAGTCATCAAAAAGTAAAATTATATTTTTTTCGTAATAACATCAACCGATAATCAACCATTTTACCTTTACGTAAAAGTTTCAATTTTTTCAATTTCTTGTAACATTTTTTCAATTCCTACTATTAGTTCACACTCTCCCTATATATATTTATATATCTTGTTCAAATTTTGCAATCGATTTTAAACTAACTTCCCGATGAGCTGGTGACTTGAAACTTTAAACGTAGCTCAGAACTAGATGACAATGCAATGTTAATTCGCTTTCTTGTCTGTATGTTTGTCCGTTTGGCTGCCACTTCATATTTTGCAAGACGCATGCGCAGTGCGTTTTTCATTATATCTCGAAAACTATTAACATTACAGACTTGGTTCTTGGGTATATGGATGGCCCATGGGATCATCGAAGCACCCCCCCCATATTTTAGACATATCTTAGTATGTTTTTTATGATATCTCGAAGGTCTCTGCGTCACGTAAGTTAATTTTTCAGGAAAATAACAACTTTTTTATTTATGATCAGGTGAAGAGAAACTGAAATAAACCTGAAATTTGCCACGTGTTTTTGTCATGATCTCAGCAAGATGTTTAAAATCGATTGCAAAATTTCACACACACAAGACTAAAAAGTGGAAAATAATTATTTAAATAAAATAAAAATTTTAATATAAAACGGACTAAAAAGTATAAAATAATTTCTTCTAGCCCCATACAGATTTATAACCCTATACAGATTTAAAACGTAAAAAGTGGGGCGCATGCAATGACACTTGATGTTAATACAGTTTTTTTCAAATATTAATTCATTAATTAAATTTAATTAATTAATTAATTTTTATATGGGAGAAAAAAATTTCTAAAATCAAACTTTTCTTTGTTGACCTAAGTAGGAATTGACTTAATTTTTTTTTTTATATTACTTGTTTCTAGTGTAATATCCAAATCATTTTCAGAAATTTCATGCGCTCTAGTGATCGAAATGAATTTGAACAATGAAATTTTATAAACGAGGGGAAAAATCTATATTGAGAGAAATAATTATTGTCGAACAATTTTACTTATTTTGCTTCCTTGATTGATTTTCAACCATGGGGACATTAAAGCATCCATAATCCACCAAGTCCAATCTATATATTTAAAATAATATTGTAAAACCTTCAGACAGTTCGCCAGCCCCAATCACTATGCGGATTTCGATCATTTTTATTTCATATTAAAGCTTATGACATCTAGATATGTCATCAAGGGTCGTTCCCCCCCTTCCCATTTTCTACCGAAATCGGAAAAGCATTTCTCCACCATACCTTCTCTATGATGAAAAACCTTTAGACAGTTCGCCAGCCATAACCATTAGACGGATTCCGACAATTTTTATTTCATATGACATATTACGATGTCTATATATGTCATCAAGGGCCTTCTGCCCCCGCACCCCCATTTTCGAACGAAATCGGAAAAGCATTTCTCCACCATACCTTCTCTATGATGAAAAACCTTTAGACAGTTCGCCAGCCATAACCATTAGACGGATTTCGACAATTTTTATTTCATATGACAGATTATGACGTCTATATAGGTCATCAAGGGCCTTCTGCCCCCCGCACCCCCATTTTCGAACGAAATCGAAAAAACCTTTCTCCACCATACATTCTCTATGATGAAAAACCTTTAGACATTTCGCCAGCCATAACCATTAGACGGATTTCGACAATTTTTATTCCATATGATATATTATGACCTTTAAATATGTCATCAAGGTTCGCCTACCCCACCACCAACCCCCTTTCCCGAACGAAATCGAAGGAAAAACATCTAGAGAATGATGGAGAAATGTTTTTTCGATTTCTTTCGAAATTGGAGGGGGGGGGGGGCAGACGAGCCTTGACGACATATAGACGTCATAAGCTTTCATATGAAATAAAAATTATCAAATTACGTCGAGTGGTTGGGGCTACGAACTGTCTGAAGATTTTACCATATTATTTTAAATATATAGATCCCAACAGTTCCTTCTAAATGGCGTGTTGTAAAGATTGTAAAATAACTATTGTAGGGGATGGAAACTGTTTATTTAGGGTAATATCATTCTGTATTAAGAGATCTAAAGTCTTTCATACGAAATTATTCAGAAAGTTACACAAAACGTTACAACTAGATGAGATTTATTGAAAGATTTTACAATTTTCAAGAAATTTGTTGTCTACAAAGAATATGATATCTACTATGGTTTTATAGTCTGTTCCACTGATCTTCATGTAGTATTTAAAACTGAAAAAAATATTGGCTGAGAGCCTCGAAGCAGCGAGGTGGCAGGGACGCATATAGGCATTCTGTACTCGAGTAGAGCACCATTGTAACTTTGGAGAGCTCTGATTGGACAAGCAAATCTGACGTCACTCTTCTGCATATCGCATCAACAGTGAGACACGCGTATCTTGTTTATAGTTCTTAAAACTCTAAATACTAATTTTCTACAAGCTATTGCCTGAATTTGTTTTCAAAAGGGGAATCTTTCTCCTTCTTGATTTAATGTCGTTAGATTTTCTTCATTATTGCTTCATGCAGATCTATCTGAAACACTAAAATTCATATTTTAATAGTTAAATTAAACCGTGATAAATATAAGTATTGAAATAATGCCTGATATAGGATTACAAATTACAACATGCATCCTCTAAAAGATAATGATTTGAAATAATTATTGCTACTTACCAGCACACAAACTTGTTCTAGAAGATCGAAGATTCCATTTCGTGTCCGATGTTCTTCCATATTCTTTTATCCATGGATACACATCGGAAACACTTTTAAGGTTGCTTCGAACGACGGTTTCATCTTCAACGATTTTAACAGCTTCGTTTACAGAAGAAAGGGGAAGATTGGAATTCTGAATAGCCATAGCGTATTACACAAAGAACTATCGCTAGTTGAAAGAATCAGTCAGAGAGTGGTCAGAGGTAAACAAACAAGCAAAGTATAGTTACGTCAGATTCGCCTGTCCAATCAGAGCCCTCCAAAGTTACAATGGTGCTCTGCTCGAGTACAGTATGCCTATATGCGGCAGGCATAGTGCTGAGCACAGTGGGTGTTTGTCGCGAACTCCTCCCCCCACCCCCAGGGCGGCGAGAGCGGCTAGTATATTCATAATTATGGTCAACGAGATTTAAGTCGAAAAGGAAAGGCTGGGAAAACCGAATCATCAACATACTCATACGATTCAAATTCCCTGGTAAATACTCATTTTACGGTATAGAATTTATTTATTGAATTTAATTATTTATTTTATTGACGGAGCTGAGGGAGATCTTGTTTTCAACTCTACCGTTCGGAATTTTGTTTGTTTGGCTGTAAATTAGATTGTTACTCAGTTACGACCAAACGCGTTGTTCGATTTTCTCGAATTTGACATGAATGCTACTTGAAGTCATTACAAACGACATATGTGTAAGAATTTTTATTTTTTGATCTCGTTTTACGATGGTGGTGGTTTTAATTCTCCGTTTCATGAAATGTTCAGTTTTTTTCAGCGATTCTAGCCACACGTGACTTCATTCATAATGCCTGCAAAAAATCGATAGTAAATGACATTTAATTATAATCTTGTTAATACTGATAAAAGCAAATATTAATTGCAATTTTGTAAATACTGATGAAGGCAGTCTTTTGTAAATAATTCGCTTACGAAAAAAATGGCTAAACTGCCATTTTTTAAACTGCGATTAAAGACTGCAATCAAGAGTCGATACTAGTCTCAATTCTTGTAATTAAAAGTTTATCTCTTATTCTTTTACTTATTTAAAAATATTAGCCAACGCTCTTAATTCTGAGTGCCTAAGTAATTTTTTAAATCCTAAATTAACACGATGCCAATTTGTTGCTTTGAACTGATGTTTCATCAGTTGTTGTGTCCAATTCATTTAAGTGGAATTTTAGGATAAGGTGTTTGGATTTAGTTCGAAACTAATTTAAAAGTTAATTATGTCAATGGTTTTGATATGTTTAAAACTGGTAACTGAATATATACTCTGCGCATTAAAAAGAATTAAAAGTACTGAAATAAAAAGATATTTTGGTTAAATAAAGTATGACATTTGTTTCACGAACTCAATAAAAGCACTTGAATTCATGCATTAAACAACTTTAAGCATGCGCTAACTCAGCTTCATCTGATATGGGCGAAGCGCCATAGAAAACTAGCATAACGTTTAGATGCAAACATTTTAAAAACCTTTCGTAGAATAATAGTGATATTTCTAACTAGAAAATCACTCTTCATGGTATGACGGGTGCAAATTGCCTCTGCATTCGAGAGATTTCCCGTCAAATTCGACGCGTTTAAACAAATATATATATATATATATGCGAGAGAAATGTTTAACATTAATTGAAAGCAAATAAAATAAACATATGTTTCATGACAGGAAATATTTTTTATTTACATATTTCTTTATTCAAGAAACCTCTTGGTAAACAACATTCCGTGTGAAGTATTTTTCGTTGTTTAACAATTTTATTATAATTCAATAACCATGAAATTCTCAGCTTATGAAGCGCAAGTCAAAAGTTAAAAGGAATTCTTTTTCGAAAGCACTTCTCTGCTTGTCAAAAGTTGGCAAAAAATATTATCACAATGTATCATCACGATTGCAAAAAATAATGATATGCATCGTGGCGTCCAAACTATATCACGCGCATGATATACCACTGACGTGGTTTGCTATTTTCTATTAAAAACGGAAATTAATTTGAAATACATGATTAATATAATTTAAAATTTATCGGTAACTATTGATCATAGCGAGATGAATTTTATATCAATCGATAGAAAATTTTATGTCACTATTTTAGAGCTATTAAATTTGAAATTAGAACAACAATCACTTTTTTAAATTTAAAATTACTGAAATTTAGGTTCTCTAACAATGAAATAATTCTGTTTAACGTTTCGCAGTGCTATGGCGCGAGTTTTATTGTTGGTGACGTCAGAGCGTTACCGAGAGATAGATCTGGGCTATTATATTAGTAATACCTTTTTACCACAGCATTTTTTTATTATACTGGCATTCCGACTATTTTTTATTTATTTCAATCTCTTACAGCTAAGGTACATAGCCTGTAAAAATTTTATCCTTTTTTTACTTATATTAATATTTCACAATTCAACCGTGATATACAAAGCTGTTTGAAGAAAGGTAATTTGTACAGTTGGTTGTGCTTCAGTTTAATGTTGGACATAAAGAGTAAAAAAGAAGCTGAGCTTTCTTGAGGTTTTGAATGCTGTGATGTAATAAACCTTCGAATAGATAAAAGTAGGGGAAAGAGAGAACACTAGCGTAGAATCTAACGGGTGATTAACGGTCAGGTACAGTTACGGGTTAGGTGCTACAGACAGGCAATAAAAAAGGGCAATGAATAGTTTGCCGAACAACTTTGTAGCCTCTTAATTCAGGGCGCTTGAGTATTGCCAAGAAAAGTAACTCAAGTCACAATTCGTACTTTTTTTCTGTTGAATGATTATTACGTCATTTTGCGCAGGCGTGACATCTTTATTGGCATTTCAATGTGGCTTATTCTTCCTGGTAGGAAACATTGTTGATAGCGATGTGAAAGATATATCATCCAAATTAAAAGTAGTATACATATGTGTATTTATTTCATTTTTTAACACTACAAGTATTTTGTAAAGAAACGTAAGGGAGAGAGTTTAATATTTTATACAAGAATGCATTTTTCTCTTAAGATCTAAAACTAAATATAGTAGTAGAAGAAATAATGTTATCTAAATACTGGAATTCAACAGCAGTTTTCCTGTATCTTTTGAGATATTCTCACGGTTTGTAGCAAGTTGTATTGAATAGAATATAAGATTGAAAACTCAAACACATCATAATGAAACTAAAGGTAGGAACATCATAAATTTTTCATATATTCTACAAAATTATCCCTTATGTTGTTTACATATGTATATATAAAAAATTCGATACATATTATTCAAATAATTCTCATTATTACTTCTGAACACAAGTTCTCGAAGTTCATATTTTCTGATTTCCTCACAGAACGTGAAAGCATTCGTAGCGAGGTTGTTTTTTACATTTTATCTCTATATTCGATTTCCCTAAATAAAAAAAATAATAAACAGGTTTCTAAATTATTTCTTTCAATAATTTTATTTGATATCCAGATGTAAATTTTGAACATCTCTACAGAGATGGTTTATCAGCGATTCTCAACCTGTGGGGAGGGCCCCTAGGGGGGCTGCATAACACTGAAAGGTTAAACGAGCATATCGAACGGAAAATAGTCTTTAAAAAATTGATCATTTTACTTAAAAGAAAGTAAAACAAAATACATCCAGACATAATAAAAATAAAATACACATTTATACACTAATATAATACACTTATAAATAGGAATGTATATGTACTGCACAATTTAATAATTCATTTATAAATACTAAAATAAAAACAAGTTTAAATCGTTAATACCGAGGTGACTTTTTTCTCCTAACGCCTTTAAAACCGCGACCTTTTGGGAGAATACGACAAGAATTGGACTTCCCCAACGTAGATGGTCACTTACCCCACCACCCCATCCCCTGCTATAACCTTCTCTTAAGGCGCGCGGAAATGGACTGTGGTTGGGAAGGATAATTGGACCCCCTACAACGCTTATCTCCGAAGCGATCTCAGAAGTTCACCTCCCCTCGAAAAAAGCCAACCGCCTCAGATGGGCGGTAGTCGATGCTAAGAGAAAATTTTTATAACCCCGGGACCGCCTCCGTCGGTCTGAGAGGGTTAATAATTATTAGTGACGTCTCTCGTTGGACTTCTCGGGAAGCCGCTAGAATGTCCGATATGGTGGACGTAAGAGTGAGGAGAAATAGAAACTAAGAGATAATGAGAGAGAGCAATTATGGTTTTCTCAATGCAGCGGGACGTAAGACAGAGCAATAGAGACTTAAAGATAATAAGAGAGAGCAATTATGGATTTCTCAATGCAGTGGACCGGTGTGGCCAAATATCAATAAATTGACTTATTCATGGTAATTTGTAAGTTTGTAATTAAGGTCGCAGTGTAGCTTTAGCGTCAAAATACCAAAACTACATTGTTATTGTATGAGAGGGCGGCACGATGAAAATTATGATTGAAAATTGTATCGAAAATACTGAAAGGTTGAGAAACACTGGTCTATAACGTTATCGTAAAAGAAATATTGCAACATCTGATCAATAATTGATACGTTTACCAGGGGTTAAAGGTAAATAGCAGTTTAAGGCATACTGGTTCTACCGAGATGTAGAGCAAATAAGATTCTGATAGAATTTTAAACTGCTGCATGCAAACATTTAGGTAATTTTACCTAATACTATAAATGTTTCTCATTGTAACTAATTAGATTCGATATTAATAATTCAGTAAGCGGAATTGTCTACGAAATCCAAGCGTTACACAAACTAATATACAACTAAAAATAAAATGTAGATATTGAATTCTCAGTTTTTCTCTTATACACATTTGCACAAAAAAACAAACTCGAAATAAGTATATAAAAAATTTTCAAGGACAATTTAAAATAAATTATTCGATGAATTATAGCAATTACCTGGACTAATTAAGGATTTCACTTTGTTATCTTCTTAGATTTAAGCTTTTACTAATGAAGATGTAATTATTGTTTGCATCTCGGGAACCCAATAATAATTTACGTCTTCTTTGTATGTTTTTGCATCATTTTTTTCTATTTGAAAACAAAAGAGGAAAAACATATATTACTTGAAGAAGATACTATTGTTTTCAGAGTATTAAAGGATACGACTTACAAGTTAATTGGTCATTACAAAGCCAAATAAATAAATAATAAAATTAGATTTTAGAATGAAGGGATTATCGGTATCTGGTACTTTTTTCGAAAAGCAAATGATAGAAAATGCAGTTGATGAAAATCTTAATTAATTAAGCTTTTCACTGCATTTGTTAGGCAATGAGAAGGACATTTTAGGAAGTGTTGCTTGTTTAAAAACCAGATTCGCAACACGAAATGCAAATTAAAAGTAATTTACCAATACCAAAACGACATTGTTTTTATTTCCATCGAACTCTGTTTTCATTGAGGATGGATAGTCTAATTTTGATTTTATTGCTGAGAACTGAGATAAAATACCTAAAATTTTTCTAATTGTGAAGTTGAAACTGATTAACTATACAAGCAAACAAGAAATAATCTTAATTAAGATCTTTTTGAAAACTGATATGAGGGAATTTCTTAAATTGCTTTAAATTTAATTAATTTATTTCTTGTTACATTTTGCAAAGAACATAAAACAGGTTTATCGAAAATCATCAGAAGCTTTCTGAATTAACTGAAGTTTTGGCCTTAAGATTGTTCGCAATTCATTTTACTAAACTTCCGTAATCTATTATTTGGTTCACATACGCTTAATATCAACAAGAATTGTTGAAACATGGTTGATTAGATTTCTTTTCACACTCTTCAATTCAAATTAAATTTTACAGTTTTTATTTATTTACAAATTTTGTAGTAACAAAAATTATGCATTCTTGCTTCTGGAATTTATTTGAATATGGCATTTACTGAAGTCACTTCTGTCTCTCTCCACTCATAATTTAGACACAGTTACCTTACATTTGGGTTCATTTACTTCTTTCACTTTCGGTTTTTACATGAAGTAACCAGAAAGAATACTGTGCCGTTCGAGAAACTCTTTAAAAATACAAAGATTTTCAGCTTATAATTTTTTTAAACTCTTAACACCATATCATCAAATTACAGTTTAATAGTCTGCTAAAACTCCTTAAAAATTACATAATCATATCATCATCTTATTTTTCGCTTAAGGAATAATCGACTGAGATTTTTTATTTAGAATTTTTTAAAGACATTGTTCAATATATTAAGAGGGTTATTTTTCTAATGACACTGAGTAAATAACAGGCGCTAAATTATCTTAAAAGAAAGATTTATAATTATACTAAATTGCTTGGAAATTCATGACTTAGACCAATGGTGCGCAAACTATTTCCATTTCCGAACCTCTGACCTTGTATAAAATTTTGTCGCACCGAGCTCAGTTTTAGAAAAAAAGCATTATATTTTTTATTGTCAAATAAATTTATTTGAATTTAGCGACCCATAGTTTGCGGACCACTGGTTTAGCCCGTTCTTAAAAATCCCTTTTTAGAAGGTTATTATTTTAATTCATTCTTTGGAACTGAGAACGGTACCAAAAATACAGCTTACTGCCCCATCTAAAATCCATTAAAATATTAGTTATTTTTAGTATATTTTTAGCGCACATCGTCATTTAAA
>BGPR01011430.1:27140-48629 GCA_013235015.1 Araneus ventricosus
CGAAGACTTGCTCAAAGTTTCACTGCATTTTAGCTTCTGTCGTTGAACTTGCTAGGTATGCGATTTGAAATGTGGTAGAAATAATAAATATTTTAAAAGATGCGACCACTGGCGACGGCTGAGTAGAAGTGGGAAGACGTGTAAAGTCTATCGAGTTGCACTTGTTGGCGATAACACGACAATACAGCCAGGCGATCGCTCTGGCGAAGATTTGCTCAAAGTGTCACTGCATTTTAGCTTCTGTCGTTGAACTTCCTAGGCTGCTAGGTATGCGTTTTGAAATGTGGTAGAAATAATATACTAGAATCCAATTGATACTAAGAAGTAGTATCCTCAATAGTAGACTCAATAGATGGAGCTAGGCTGTAGTATTTCTTTGTTGTTTTATATATGTTTTGGCGCCATTTTTCAAATCGGTAGCGTCGGACGTTCTTGATGTTACTTTTTATGTTGTTTCTGGGGTAGAAGGCAAGGTTCTTTGTATTTTCTTTCTTAGACTATTTGTTATAAAGGCATATTGAAGTATTTTGATGTAAATCTTTTCCCTTTTCTTTCAATTTTCGGTTAATTCAGGCACTGAAGAACCATTTTCTTTGACTTGAATGTCGGTTTCTCTACAGAAAATTTTCCCACTTCTGAATTTTAGAATCCCAGCAGATTGGTGACCGTTGAGAAAGTCCTCTGCCGGATGCTTCATCTTATTTTTATTATTTATTTTTTGTTTCTATTACCGTCTTAATTTGTCCTGTGATAGGATTATTTTTGTTAGTTAATTTTTGTATTATTTTTGGAGGATAAGTTTTATAAGTTTCCTGATATTGAATGAGAGAAGCGAAATCCTGCTTTAACTCGGCCGTTCAGAATTTCGTCTATTTGTCTCTAAATTTGTCACACATCGCGGCCAAACGCGTTGTTCGGTTTTTCTTCGAATTTGACATGAAGGTTCCTTGAGGTCGTAAAAAATGACGTATATCTGATTATTTTTTGTTTCTAGTTCACGATAGTTGCCGTTTTAATGCCTTAAGTGTTTTGCGACTTTGGAACTATAAAAACATTTATTTTGGTTATGGCGTGACATTTAGAGTAATGTTGCTCAAGTCGTACCACAGCCTAAATCTTATCTATTCCAGTCTGTCTTTGTATTCGTCGAATCAGCAACGCTGACGGCAGTGCTATGACTACTAGCATCGATGATGTTGATTCCATTATTTGGAATGGAGCTTCTATGCATTATAACCCAAACTCGAAGAAAAATAAGTTTTCGGTAGTTTTGTTTATAGTTTTCGTGCATATTTTGTAAGCCGTAGATCAATAATATCATAAAAAACATTCTATTATTTCTTAGGGTATCATTCTGTGCTATTTGAATAGTTTCTTTTATGCATTAATGATGCTCTGGTTCAATCCGTTTTTTCATTATGTTTACATAAAATTTACACTTGCCGTTGCTTAAGTCTTAACACAGATGAGGCTTAAATCGTACCAGCTATGCCTTAAGGACCTCTTGCACATCTAAAGATACATATTTATAGAAAGATAATACAGTCAAACCCCGTTATAACGAACTCTC
Organism: Araneus ventricosus; assembly: GCA_013235015.1. Classification (NCBI taxonomy): domain Eukaryota; kingdom Metazoa; phylum Arthropoda; class Arachnida; order Araneae; family Araneidae; genus Araneus; species Araneus ventricosus. Next base: position 28,711 of record BGPR01011430.1, read on the forward strand.
AACGGACCTACTCAGAAGTTCGTTTTAACCGAGGTTCACTGTATCCGTAATTGCACAAAAAAATGCCCTAACATACTAAGATACTACTTCTATAATAAAAATTTTAATAACATAATATTTTCATTAGTAATTAGGGACAAATAAAGTATGAAATAATTCGCTTGCCAACTTTAGCCATGGTCACTGGAAAGTTCACAGAATGACAAGCAATTAAACTAAAATTGCAGAGAAAACACGTGATTGCTCCTAGGTCGTCTGACCAGAAAGTCTCTCCCCCCTTCCTTGGTTGACACCAGGTTAAGTGTCCACTGGGGGGGATGAGGGGAGATAGAAACTGTAAAAAGCCTTGCCTATTGTTCCTTTGTCCCAGTTATGGTGTTAGCAGCGAAGGTACAATAGGCGAGGAATGTGGTCTCTGGACCAGAGTATTTCATGCAAAAGGGGTAACTCTTGTAGAAGTTGGGTTGACTTGAGCACAATTAGTAAAGAATGTCCCTTTGGGCAAGTGAAAAGTTTGAAGTTTTAGAAATTTTCAGTTCGCTATAACCGAGTCTCTAGCGTTTGCTGTTCATTGTAAACGTATGAAAATACATTATTAACATAGGGCTTCAGGTGGGACCATGTGAAAGGTTCGCTGTAACCGAGGGTTCGTTATATCCCGGGTTCGCTATATCGCGGTTTGACTGTATTATTCTTTTTAATATGTAAAATATGCTTTTTCCAGTTTTTAGGCATGATCCATAAACGTGACAAAACTTACGGATAATACTTAGAGACAAGAAGATGTGTACGAGGCGTTATGGAAATTACCCAATGGTAGCTTCAATTCTGAACCGAAACTGCAACGTCACCTTCTAGAACTAAATAAATATTAAAAATTTGGAAAACCGTAAGGGTTGACCGAGAATTAACCAAAGACCTAATAATTTACTCAAAGAATGGTAATTCAAGGTGTTTTGCTTCATTTGCTTGGAAGGTACGACTTGGGACATAGGTGGTACGACTTAAGAACCGGTTTCCTTAGTCGTACCGATGTTATGACTTCAAGTTTTTATTTCCTTCGACAGAGTGAATGTGTTTCGAACTTTTTTGTCATAAATAGCAGCAATATTCATAGAAGTTTTAAATAATGGAATATTTAATCCTTCATTTAGTAAAACCTGCAGTTGGAGACTTTTTTCCTTAGGTGATACGACTTAAGCAACCTTACCCTAATTGTAATTTTCCTAATACTGATAAAAACAGCATTTAATTGTAATTTCGGGAATACTCTTAAAAAGCAGATTTGTGTAAATAATTTCCACTCAAAAAAGGGCTAAACCTTTTAACCCTTTGGGTACATTTGACGAGTGAGACTCGTCATCTGCTTACTTGAGCGAAGTTACGGTGGACGAGTCTGACTCGTCATCTGAATTTAAGAAGAATTATTGGCGCAAGTGGTCCTGCCAAATTATAATATCCTTGGGCGTCCTACAAGTAGCGATGCGCCACATCGTTTGCAAGCGAAAAATTGGGCACATTTTCCGGAGAATATTCCGGCAACAGAATTAAAGAAACACCCTACAAAACGGTGTCGCGTATGTTATAAATATAAAATAAGAAAAGAAACCACTTGGCAATGCAAACAATGCCAGGTACCTTTGCATTTACCGACATGTTTTGAAATACCACACGGTACAAAATTATTAGACTTTAAGTTGGTTCTCGTTCTATATAAATATTTTGTTTGATTTATATATTTATATCACCAATATAAGTATATTCCAAATAAAATGTATTACTTTTACATATTAATCCATATGGCGACAAATTAAATCCGCCCCATGGGCATAAAAATCTTCAAATAATTCCAAAGGGTTAAAGCCTGCTATAAAAAGCAGATATCTCAGATAATATTTTTTCCTCTGTCGCAAAGTCTACTGTTTACTGAATTACTACTTATATTACTGATCATTTACTCAGAAACTGCTTTATTTCTGCGTTACAAAAGAGGAAGAATATTTATTACACAATCTACTATTCTGATACTAAATATTTAGACAGCACTACGCCATGGTTATATGGACATGGTGTTTGAGGTTCCGTTGAACTAAAACTCGCGAATGCGATTAGATGAATATACTTGTGACGTGCGCGAAATACTAATTTTCCATGTCTTAAAGTTGTTACTATGGCAACGTGTATTAGCGAAAGTCGGATGGTATTAAAACGGATTATCGCGCAGCAGGTTCTTTAACAAACGAAGCAGCTCTTTCGAGTGGAAGAGATTGCCACTGCCTTACGAGATGATTTCTGACGACAAAGAAAATGTCTCCAGAGAAGAACGTCTCACAAATCGGAAGATCGGAGCTTTAGATCTGAACCTTTCATTCTTTTTTTCCCGAAAGATTTTAAATTAATATTAATCTGTAATCAATTTTGATCGAACCTGGATTTATGACATTGACAATTATTGAAATTAATACATTAAATAAATAAATTCTCTGAAATATTCAAATATCTTGCTTCTATGTTACACTATGTTACATCAGTAAGTATGCAGATCTTTCATCTAAATGTTAATCTTGGTAAGTTTTTTTAATTCAACTTCTATGAATGAATACCTCGAATCTTGAGATATTTACTTTACAAGAAAAATGGATTTTACTTGCAGGATGTATCTTCTTCATTCCTACGTAATATTTTTAATATGCCCAGTTTATGCTCCAGACGAGATGTTTCTTCCGTTCTTTTCTTTTACAAGGTTATTAATGGTTCAATTCATTGTAATAATATAATGAGCTCTATAGATTTCGCTGTGCCCGCCAGATTTTTAAGAAACCAGAGTTCCTTTCCAAATTTATATTCAAAATTTAATTATATTAACAGATTCTCGTTATATAGGTTTTATAAAATTGTTAACAAGTTCTCTGATGAACTTGACATTTTTAATATGTCTCTTGGTGCTTTTAAATCGAAATGTTTGCATCTTTTAAATACATGATGTTTTATTTTGCCTTTACAACATTTTAGATTTTTATGCGTTTTGATTTTCCGTGTTCTTATGTAATCGACCATTTTTTAATGTCTTTTATAGGTTTTAATTTTTGTACTCTGTTTTTGGCGCCGTGTATGAATTTCTTTTTATCTTAAGTGTTACAATTTAATTTTATCTCAAGTGTGTATTTACGTTTTACACTTTTAAACTCCTGGTGTGTTTTCAGAAGACTCGGTACGTGTTTTGACTTTTTAACCCTTGCCTTTTGGAAATGGTCTTTTAATTTTTAAAAAGACTTTTAGTATCATAGTGTGTTTTAGTGCTTTTGTGATTATGTGTTTTCTTTTTTAATTATTTATACGTTTTGAATAGTTTTATGATTTTGTGTATTCTCTGTGTTCAACTTTTTGTTTTCTAGTGCATTTTTTTGTTTACTATTTGTGGCTTTTGTTCTTTGTGTGTTTATAGCACTCTGTAAATGGAGTTTTCTCTATAGTGTGCTTTTCTTTAAATAAATAAATCTTTAACCCTTTTAGTGCCGAACGACAATATATCTTTACGTATGCGATGGCGCCATACTATTCGTATCGCGAGAGAACTCTATCCCAAAATAAATTTATAAAACGTTATAAATGGTTTTATTAACATATTCGCTTTATTAGTAATATTTTAGTAATATTATAAGTTAATATTTGATTAATATTAATAATATTAACTTAATATTATAAGTTAATATTCGATTTTTCTGTTTTTCATAATGTTTTATATTTGTTATTCGTATGATTTTCAACAAATATTGAAATACAATTGGCATTAATTTATTCTCCCTTTATTTTGTAATATGCTCCATTTTGAATTTTGTGAACAGCGTTCTTATTTTGCTTTTTATGAGCTTTTCCCAAACCTCAGCAAATTCGTCCAACTGGTCCGGCATTCTTGGCATAGGTACGAAACTTTCGGTCGGCACTCAAAGGGTTAAGTGTTAAAAGTGGAAATTGAAGCTGTAGACTATGCTGTCTCTCTCTGAATAAATGAAATCAAGTTTGCTGTACTCTCATATTTTAAAGAAACTATGATAGTAAATTTAATGTTTGGTAAATAATTAGAAAATGCAAACATTACTTTCTGTTTGTTTGAGAATCCGTACTGGAAGAAATACATAAATGAGATATATGGCGATTTGAGTCAACAATAAAATATGGAATATAAATACGTCTTCTTTTCCCATAAATGGTGACCCGGACGTGATTGATGGGTTTACCACAAACTCTATCCTCTATATTTATAAAGCATCATAAGTTAAGTTTATAAAACATCATAAATATCATAAGTTAATATTCTAATTTTCTGTTTTTCATAATGTTTTATATATGCTATTCGTATGAGTTTCAACAATTATTGAAATGCAATTGGCATTAATTTATTCTCTCTTTATTATGTAATATACTCCATTTTGAATTTTTTGAACAACGTTCTTGTTTTGCTTTTTATGAGCTTTTCCCAAACCTCAGCAAATTCGTCCAATTGGTCCGGCATTCTTGGCATATGTACGAAACTTTCGGTCGGCACTCAATTAAGTGTTAAAAGTGGAAATTGAAGCTGTAGACTATGCTGTCTCTCTCTCTCTGAATAAATTAAATTAAGTTTGCTGTACTCTCATATTTTTAAGAAACGATGATAATTAATTTAATGTTTGGAAAGCATTTTCTAATTCTTTACCGAAAGTTAAGCGAAATCAAACATTTATACTACCGCATGAGAAGGTAAGTAAACAAATTTCGACTGTAATATTTTCAGAAATGTAAAATAGATTTTCTGTATTTTGTACAATCAATATTTTAACTAATTACATCCATAATTAACGAAAATGAAAACGTAAACTGTTACTGCTTTCACCGACTAATATATCCTCAAATTTTCCTCGTTTAATTCATGAATACAATGTGAAGCAACTCTGAGAAATATCGAAGATGAACAGAAGAATCAAGAGATCTTAAGCGATAATAATTGTTCCATAAACATTATTTCTGTGCCACATAGAAATTAGATATAGAATAGATATTTATGATATAAAATATATATTATACTTGAAAAGAATCTCAATGATATTGGTTCTTTGTGAGAACTTTTTTAGTTCACATTCCATGATTTTATTTATACTGAAACTAGCACAAAAAAACGTAGAAGTAAACTTCTATTTTTCTCTTTTTTTGTTAACTTGATAGTTTTATTTAGTAACAAAAAAATTTTACGAAAGTAATATCATTTTTTAAAAAATATATGTATTCAATGGATTTGTACTTATTTTTCCTCTTTTATGAATTCTAACTGAACTTAATACTTTTCTATAAACAGGAAATATTTAAAATATTACTCAAAGTTCTTATTCTTATCATGTATTTATTAATCTTTATTTATAAGAATTTATTTCAAAAATACCTTTTTATTATTTGTTCCATTCTTAAAAAGCTATTTCTATAGAAATGTTTTATATAAATAAAATATGTTTTTCTAAAGCATTTTCGCTTCGTTCAGTTATTGTGTTCTAAAATGTATTAGAGAAAAGGAAAACTTTTATTAAAAGAACAATTAATAAAATTCTATTGCCTTTATTATAATTGCCTATTTTTTGTATTTAAATAAAGAGTTAAACATATTGAACATATTTTCTGGAATACTGCAAAGTTTTATTTTTTCCCGTATTTATTATATTTGAGTCCCAAACAAATCATACAGTAACTTAATTCAGTTCCATCGAACCACGGAAATGATTCTTCAATTCATTTTTAATCTTGCCTTCAAATGTTGTATCCCGAAATAGAAACAACGGACATATTTCTTTAAGAAGACATCACAGATTTCTATAAATATTTATTTTCCCACGATTTTTATTCCCGTATTTTTTTCTCGCACCCATTCTCGGAAATTTCGAGAAAATATTATCGGCGAATTTTAAAACACCAATAATTTATTCCAGCAACAAACCAAACCTTGTAGCTGGAAAAACGCCATTTCGGTCACACGGGAGATTTATGCAAATTCGGCATCGGCAGTACCAGACACAGAGCGAAGCAATTGCTCGCTTCTGTTTGCATATTTCGACCATTTGAATAAATTATCTCACCTATCGGGGGATGAAACCACCCAAACAACTGCCAATCTAACCTCCCATTAAAGAACAGAGAGTAATAAATATGAAATATGTAACCCGAATGATTGCCGCGACTCGCTTTAACAATGGAGCTTTTTTTTGTCTTTCGGAGAAGCCGTGCTATTGTTGTATAAGTAAAAAGAGTTTTGCGTACAAGAAGAAATGAAAAGCAACGACCACCTTTATTTAAATGTTTATTTCACCAACAGGCACATTATTTATTACTTAGCAGGTATTATTGTCAACTGTATGATCAAATATCAACAAGCAATGTCTTAGTCCATGGTTATGTTTTCAGTACTTCAGATTTTTGAGATTGGAATACTTTAACCTCTTGATTAGTAGTTTTTATTGTAATTAGTACTGGTAAAGATCAGGTTCCCCGATCTCTGTGGTACGCGTACCTCCTTTTGTACGTGAAAGATTAGTTGGATTGCAGAAATCAATGGTAATGGCGGAAGCAAGAATCGTAAAGATTTTTTAAAAAAATTGCAGGGACATTTATTCAAGTAATCGACTTGCTTTTAATAACTAGCATGCTTGAGAAGTTGATTATGAAGGTAAATTGAAGACTATCCTGATAAGCTAGATATTCGTGCGGAATACGCTTTTCATTTGCTTTCTCACTGGTCGGCAAAAGGGAGATAAAATGAAAATTAAAATACTTACGTAAATGTTAATGATGAACCATTGACTTCGGTAACCTAAGCTCTTTCACTGATGAAAGCTTTTGTATAGACAGCGGTTGGGGAAAGATAGCGGTGGGTGTACGCGAAAATAAAAGGACTAATCAAGGGGGTACACGAGATGAAAAAGGTACCCCTGAATTAGATGATACGTTTGGGGATGCGATGTCAAATTGATTCAACTACTTGCCTATAGAACACTTGAGAAGTTACCGGTCATTTGTGTATCGAGCGATAACGTCTATAAGTGATTTAATTTTAGCTCATACCTTTAAAAATGATATAATTTATTCACGAGTGGGAGTTCGTTCTGGAAATTCATACAGTTTTCAAATACATCTATTCCTATCAAATGGGTAAATTCCTATCAAATGGGTAGAGATTCTATCAAATGGAAAAATTCTATCAAATGGTGTTCTATCAAATGGGTAAACATCAGCCTGTAAATCAGATGAAATTCACTACAAGTATGTGGAATCTTGTATCAAGATGTTCAGTGATTCCATTCATTTAAGTGATGCGTCAAGGTATTCCTATCAAATGGGTATTCCTATCAAATGGGTAAATTCCTATCGAAATGGCGGTAAATTCTATCACAATGGTGAAATTCTATAAAATGGGTCCATCAAATGGTATTCTATCAAATGGGTAGCATCAAACTAGGGTAAAATTCCTTCTATAAATGGTATTCTAATATCAAATGGGTATTCATCACTGGTAAGAACATTATAAGATTATTTTATTCCATCTTTCAACATTCATTCATCTCTTTAATTTTTATTTTTAGCGCGTATTGAAAAACAAAGACTGCTTTGTTAAAATGCCTTCATTATTAGGCAGAGTATTATTTATCATGTCAAACTGTATTTATTATTATAACTTTAGTTCGTGGTAATGTCTCATGCTTTTAAATTTTTTATGTAACTATTTTTGTAGGCATCTTACAAATGTGAAAAATTATATCTATTGTTGATTTTGTTCTTTAAGGTGTGCTCATTTAATGACACTTTTTAAACATGAATATAAATTTGCTGATGAATTACTCAAGTTGTTAATGTATAGGTTTATTACTTATGGAATTTTTATTTAGTTTTAAAATATTCATTACTAATCAAATTTGTATATATTACTACAACTTCGTTTGAAAGTTATGTTTTGAGATTTCAAGCTTTTCTGCAAATTCCGCCATCAAAACCCACAATGTGGCACTCTCCGAATTCTAAGAAACCCCACCTTTCCCAAACCATCTGAGCCACTCTACAAGGAAAGAGGGAGGCGGGGTGTGAGACAATCAATCACTATTACTGAAAGGGGTGAAATCTCATTGATATTCGGAAGTTTCGGACGGCCGCCGTCTTTTCCTTGAAGGGACGTTTGGGACGTTCCCGTATCGAGAGAGTTAAAAGCCTTGCAGCTTGAAGTGTATATTCTATGGTATCCGATCATTGCCGTAAACAAGGGAAGGAACTTTATATTATATTGTAGGTGAAAATTAGCCAATATAATTAATATTTCAGCAAATTGTACAACCACAAAATATTATGAAGTAAAACTAAAATATTTCAAATCAGTAATAATAGTAACGAAGTGCAATATGTCTTTCCATATATCAGACAAGTCGAATTTCTACACTGTTTCTCTAACTGAACTTTTCGATGTCGCCATTCAGTGCATAAAATGCTTATGCGCTATGATGAAAAAATTTCTTCATATTAGATGTTAACTTAATCAGCCCTCATTAGAATTCTAGATTCCCACTTTGAACTGTCTACAAATGTATAAAATTGCTATGTATACATTTGATCATCATTAGCTAGATTCTACTCTTATTGGAAATATGTATACCGAACATCTAAGTTTTTCGAACTGGTACGAAAATAAATTATTTAAGTTAAACTTAAAAGGTAACTTAAATCAGATTCTGATTCGAGCGCGCCACTAGGGGTGTGTGATAAACACTGTGGAGGGGAGAGCATTCCAAAAGAAATATTATTAAAACATATGATTATTTTATGTCTGCAAGAAAAAAAGGATACATTTGACATAATAAAATATACAATGACTTTCACTGATATAATGCACTTATAATTGATTGCTCAGTAGGGTGCTACTAATGTCATTTAATAATTAACTATATTTAGTGACCTCATTTTATACGCGCCCTCTTTCATGCGCGTTTTCTCGCACAGTTCGGATAGGGATACAGGAAAACAATGATAACTCTTACTCATTCATGCGCCGCACTGAAAAAGCACCTCACGCACTTATGCGCGTCGCAAACTTTCTTTTGTTCAATTTTGTTCTACTTCTGAAGGTCATTCCTCTCGTCCTTTCTCTATTGTTCAGATTCCAGGAACACATTCCTCTAACTTATACACAGGGGTGTACGTGGGGGTTCTTGTGATTGACGTCAGAGAAAGTCTCATTTATACAGCAGCCAATTAGAGACGTTAGTACGGTACGTACCACGTGGCATTGATGGCTAACGAAAGAACCATCTTTTGAAGTTTTGGTTAGATGGTTACGTTTTAAAATGGTGAAAAGAACGAAATAGTCGCTTTCGTTTAAAATGGATATTGTTAAAAAATTCGAAGAAAATCCTTGCACCTTTCAAAAAGCTTTAGCGGAGCATTTTAATGTCCCAGAATCGACATTTGGAGAGATTTTAAAAAATAGGAAGCACTTCCATTTCCTTTGTGATCTTAAAATATAATTAACGGAAGTTATACACGTATTTGCATTTTGAAAACAATCTTATTTACATCTTTTAGTAGTATATACATAGTATTAATTAAGAATACATGCACACTGTATTGATGTTTCACTTTTAAGCTCCCTTTTGTGGTTTTTCACTTATGCGCGTTTTTTTCGCTGTCCCCTGCTCCCACGCATAAGTGAGAGATCACTGTACTAAAATGAAAACAAGTTTGATAATATTAGTGATTCTTCTCGACGGACTTCTTGCGAGAATGCCCGATCAATAGGCAGCAATTGAAGTTTCATGCATGCAGCGGAACGGTGTAGAAAACTATCAATAAATTTATTTATTCTTGGTAATTTGTAAGGTTTATAGCTTTAGCGTCAAAATGCCAATAATACATTATTATTGTATACAGAGTGACCATTATTGAGCTATATGAAATAAAAAAAAACGAAATTATCAAAAACTACTGAGCTCAAAAATTTTATTCAAATTTTAAAAGTAACTACATATATTCGGATTTATTTTATGATTTGCTTGCCATCAATGCCTATGACGTGGCGAGACGAAGAGCAAAATTCTGTAAAAAATCGCTGAAGTGTCGAGACATCGACACTACCAGTTCTCTCGAGCTTTTCAATCCCTTTTTTATTGTTATATATGTTACCGACAAAGTTTGAAATCCGGCATTCTATAGGGAATTGTATATAATGCCTAAAACTAGACGGCAATGTATGAAAAGATTTATATTTCACACATTTCCTAGGCATTCTATAGAATGCCAAATGACAAACCGGCAAAGTATGAAATAAATCGCCGATTTGATTATATAAGAAATAAAGTTAAGTGCAATTCAAAATTGAATTATTTGCTTCCTTGATGTAATAAGTAGATTCACAATTTATTTTGTTTTCTTTAATAAGAAAGGCATAAACTTTGATATGAAAACTTTAATTTTGCTTTACGTATTTTGAATAAAAGATTTTTTAATGGTACTCTTTTATTATTTTTTCTAAATAACATTTGTATTTTTGAGGAATGCGCGCCTTTTAAATAATAGCATTTGTCATTCTATAGAATGCCCAGCAGTGGCGGACTGGGTCTGAAAATAGTGGTTGCCAGGAGTCAGTGAGGGCCCACACATATCTATAATCGTAACATTAATTCACATATATATTAAATTATATATATTTAATTTTTTATATTTAATTATATTAATTTAATTATATATTTAATTTAATTTTTTATTATATTTCATTTTTCCGCGTTTTTAAAATAAATCCCTTTTAACACCCTTTAATTTTCTACGTTTAAAATAACGAAACTACGATTAAAGTTATTTGATTTTAAATTCCGTAAGTTAAATATTATATAAAAAAACACCGACCTTTGGTACAGGGGTATGTTATTTATTTGCTTTAGAAAAGCTTACTATAGAGAAAGATTTTTTCTTTTTCTCTCTCCCACGTTTCCGGAGGGCCCAAACTGTCTTCTGTTTAAGGGGGCCCACTTGCCATTGGGCAAGCTGGCAACCTCGGCAGTCCGCCACTGATGCCCAGGTATTATATACGATGCCTAGGAAAAGTATATAATAAATCTCATATTTCATACTTTGCCTGAAAACGCCCGGCATTCTATAAAATGCCTAGGTATTCTATAGAATGACGGCATTTCATACTTTGCCGGTAACATATAAACACTTGGACCGGTTGTCTTTAGCTTGTACTCGATCGCAAATTTCCTTTGAGCCGCAATCGGGTCGTTATTGCTCGAATAGTAGACCGATATACGCTCAGAAACACTGTATTTTGACATTTTCAACGAAAAATGAATAATAACAATAAGAGTGCGCATGCTAAAAAATTCTCTACGTGCTCTGCATTCAACCGCCAAGTTTTAACTGAATCTCGCCAACGATTCAAAAGTTATCAACGTTTTTCATCATATAGCTCAATAGTTGTCACCCTATACATAGTTATTGTATGAGAAGGTGGGCGCGATGAAAATTATGATTAATAAGTAATATAAAAATTTTTTTAAAGTCAATTCCTACTATGTATGAAATTATTAAATGTATTTGAACTTGAGTGGTATTTTCGAGGTATAATAAAAACTTACTGCGCATGCGCAAAGATATGGCTAAAATATGGGGGTGCTTCGACGATCCCATGGGCCATCCATATACCCAAGAACCAAGTCTGTAATGTTAATAGTTTCGAGATATAATGAAAAGCGTACTGCGCATGCGCAAAGATATGGCTAAAATATGGGGGTGCTTCGATGATCCCATGGGCCAACCATATATCCAAGAACCAAGTCTGTAATGTTAATAGTTATCGAGATATAATGAAAAACGTACTGCGCATGCGCAAAGTTATGGCTAAAATACGGGGGTGCTTCGATGATCCCATGGGCAATCCATATACAAAAGAACCAAGTCTGTAATATTATTAGTTTTCGAGATATAATGAAAAACGTACTGCGCATGCGTCATGCAAAATATGAAATGACAGACAGACAAGAAACGAATTAATATTGCATTGTCATCTAGTTGTGAGCTATGTTTAAAGTTTCAAGTCTCCAGCTCATCGGGAAGTTAGTTTCAAATCGATTGCAAAATTTGAACAAGATACAGGGAGAGTGTGAACTAATAGTAAGAATTGAAAAATTGGGCCTCAAATACTGAAAGGTTGCAAAACACTGTCGTAAATGAATCGCAGTTCGAAATACCCACCGCCTCGCACGCGAATTTCGGTCCTGGTGCTCTTGGACCACTCTTCCTCGGAAAGTGCGCCGCGCCACGCATTTTTGAGAGCGATGCCTTCGGGGAGGTAATTATTGTTATCGTTCTCCTGGAAATGGATTTACGGAAGCTTAGATTTCAACAATCGTTCGTTAACATGGTCGAGGCTCCGGGCGCCACCTGCGACAAAAAGGCCGATGTCTTTTATCGGAGATCTGCTAACGGCTCGGAAATGTCTGTGTGAGCCACCTCCATGGTGTAGTGATGCCTTTTTTTTTTGCTGTAATTATCTCAAACTAGTCATGGAGCGGACTTGTTTTCCGATGTGCCTGATATCCGTAGCGAAATGGAGGGAAATCAGGGTCGTTATCAAATGGCCATAAATGGGTGTTATGCGATCCAGTATTGCTGAAGTCTTCCGGAAAAAAAGCCGTTGTGCTGTATTCAGTATTTCATTTAACACGGTAGGACAAATGTTCAGAAAAATCTAGATAAATGTGGACATTGTTATAATTCTATTATCGCGTTTTGGTAATGGCTTCATTTATTTGATTCATTAGATTAACTCTTTAATCCCGAGGCCACTCTTTCTTCTAGCCACTTTAATACCGCGCCCTTTTTACGATGAAGATGTATGAATTGGACTCTTTCAACCTGGGTGGTCATTTACCCCGCTACCCAACCCTTGCTATAATCTTCCCTTACGGCGCACTGAAATGGGATGTGGTATTCAAGGATAATTGGCCCCTACCGCGTTTATCTTCGAAGCGAATTCAGAACCTCCCGCAAAAAAAGCCATACGCCTCAGACTGGACTTCGACGCTGTTAAGGGGAAAATTTTAGGCGAAATCTTTCGAGTGAAGAGGCAATTTGCACCCGTCGTACAATGACGTGTGATTTTCTAGTATTTTAATAATTCTTTATTTATTACAAATATCACTTATCTGGAAATCTAGGGGAGATCACTCTCCACTGTCGCCGTTTTTGATCAATTCTAGGATTATTACGGACAGAACTCGAGTTTCGAAACGTTATGAGATTCTTATGCCGGCATACCATTTTACAATCATTTCTGCCACTCTAATCATTGGCAACAATAAAAGCATTCCTTTAAAGACAAGAAGCGAGATGGATCAAATTTCGTATATGGACAAGAAGCGAGATGGATCAAATTTCGTATATGGACAAGAAGCGAGATGGATCAAATTTCGTATATGGACAAGAAGGGAGGCGCGAGATGGATCAAATTTCGTATATGAAAGAGGCAGATGGATCAAATTTCAGTATGAAAAGAGGCGAGAATGGATCAAATTTCGTATATGAACAAAGCAGATGGATCAAATTCGTATATGAAAAAGAAGAGATGGATCAAATTTTATATGGACAAAAAGCGAGATGGATCAAATTTCGTATATGGACAAGAGCGAGATGGATCAAATTTCGTGTATGGACAAGAAGCGAGATGGATCAAATTTCGTGTATGGACAGAAGCGGAGATGATCAAATTTCATAAATGGACAAGAAGAGAATGGATCAAATCTGCAACAGTAGGCAAGAGGCGAGATGGATCAAATTTCGTATATGGACAAGAGGCAGGATGGATCAAATTTCGACGAAAAAGAGGCGAGATGGATCAAATTTCGTATATGGAGTTAACATCAAACTTTTAAATTTCTATCAAATATTGGATGAAATCCGTCTATGGAAAATTTCTGTCAGTTCGTGTGTCAACGAACATGATTGCTCAAAATGAACCGCGATGGCTAATGGGAAGGTCTCGACCTCTGAGGGTTTCAGGTTCGAAAGCAGATTCACTGAATATCCGGTGTGCATGGGGCATGTTGCACGTTAACATCCATAGTGGCTAAACTCCTCCCGCCGGTGTGGTGCGGAAATATGGAAGAGGTTATCATCTCAGATGTCGGCTCATCGTCATCTGATTACAGTTCCAAAATTACAAGGTTCGTCCCAAATATAGCCATCGGTGTTGCTTCCGAACTGGGTCTAATGTAACTAATCGTCTGGAAAATCTCAATCACAAATCCTTACTTGTGTTGCTAATTTTATTTTAAGAGATGTTATACAAATTGTCAAATCTTTCAATGAATAGCATCCAAAAACTTTTCAGCATTATTTGATTTGCCCACGCCAGAAAATGGAAAAGTGGAGAACTTCCTCAAGTAGAATTATTGACATTAGGTAATTTATGGTTTAAATCTAATCCTTAATTCAGTATCTAAGGCTCTTAATGTTATGTACAACAATTTTAGGCTGTTTTGGAATAAGAAGACTTTCTAGGGATAAATTTACACTAGCCCAAAAATGTTTTTCGTCCTTTAATTGAGATTCATTTTTTATACTATCATCAGAGTGTTTTCATAAGCTTGTTATAAAATCCAAATTTATTTTATGAAGAGAAGCGCTTCTTCTTTTTAAGTAAAAAAAAAAATGTATACCTACTTATGTAAATAACTAGTTAATTCCAAAACAAGTAAGTCTTCAACACTTTCTTTCAACTTGAGAAAATTTCTGTACTATTTTTGCATATTTCTTTAAACCCACAAACAATACCTGATTAGTTGCTATATAAAAAAAATAAGTCAGAATATTCCTTTCAACACGGAATAAAAAGATTTCCAAGTTTTCTCTTAAAAAATGCCAGTCTCTTGTAGATAAAAAAAAATGTGTATTGTGCTATTGTATACAGGAGATCTTTCAATCATATTTTAAATTCATCGTAGAAGAAATTTTTAAATCTTCATGTGCAATACATGTGCACTTTTTGTATTCATGAGTACACTTTGCAATACAAAATCGAAAAGAACGTGGGCGAGCATTTTTATCAGCATCTCGTTTCTCTTAATTCAAGCAGGTTTGAAATTAAATTTATTTTGTAAGTAAATTTAATCTTCACGTATATATTTACAATATATGACTTTTGTATTCATATGTGGGTGATACAAAAATCGAAAGAACGTGGGCGAGCATTTTTGATTAGACTCTGCATTTCTAATTCAAGCAGGTTTGTAATTAAATTTATTTCGAAGTTTATGAATCTTACGTATATATTTTATTCACTATGGACTTTTGTATTCATGAGTACGTGGGTGATACAAAAATCGAAAGAACGTGGGCGAGAATTTTTGATTAGCATCTCGTATTCCTTAATTCAAGCAGGTTTGTAATTAAATTTATTTTGTAAGAAATTTATAAATCTTCACGTATATATTTACACATATGGACTTTTGTATTCATGAGTGTAATTCAAGCAGGTTTGTAGTTTAATTTTATTTTTGTAAGAAATTTATAAATCTTCACGTATATACTACACATATGGACTTTTTGTATCTATGTAGTACGCTACAAAAAATCGAAAAATTGATGGCGAGCATTTCGTATTCTCTTAATTCAAGAAGTTTTGCAATTGATTTTTATTTATTCTAGTATTAAGTATTCCGGGCAATCGCAAAATGAAATTAATTGCTACATTGATGCTATCAAAATTTTTTAAAACAATATAATTTGAGACTTCCTTGGATCGGACATTTTTCTATCTTTTCTATTTAGCATGAAAGTAATTTGTTGAATATTGCTGTTAAATTTGAAATTTGAAAATATATTCTGATCTTGAGGTATTTTCTTCCCATTTGTGAAAAAATTCATTTAATATAATTGATTTTAAAACAAATCAAGAGAATAAACGCAGAATGTCATTTACTCTTGAACTAAACACTCTTATAATTTGAAAAATAAGTGCGTAGTTTATTATTGTTGTTTTAAATATCATTTCGTTTTCAACACTTTACAAACAACACCATGGATCTTTGTCGATGGTTTTATGAGCAGGACGCCAATTTATGAATCAAAGAGAATGGAATACTTTTTGTGACATTGGGCATGTCCCAAGTGTGTTTCTTTCGGTGATGAAATATGTTTTGGCAATTATGCTTAAACGGAAAAGATGTCTTAGGTTTTCATCAAAAACTTAAGATGAAACCATTTACAGTTAAAGAAAAATAATTAACTTAATTGCGATTTTAGGTATCCGAACACATTGAAAGTCGATTTTCGGCCAAAATTCCATTTTTTTTAATTTTGATGATTTGGATAGTTCATTCATTACCTTTCTAAAACATATTTACTCTTGTGGTGCTTAATTGTAGAAGAGGAGATATTAATTGTTTTATAAGAAACCGAAAACCGAAGAAGGCGTTTAATTAACCGAAGTTGTCATTTAAAGGACAGAATCCTGTCAAAATTCTTCTTTAAACTGCATTTTTTCAAGTAATATGATGTTAGTATATTTTAGGATTTTTTTAAAGTTTAGATACTTAATTTAAGCGCGATGCAAAACTAAAATTTGAATTTTCTCAAAAACTAGATGTTATGCATAATTTTCTTTACTTCCGATAATTCAAGATATTATCATTCGATTGTTTCTGAAATTTTGTGAAGAATGTACTAGAATAATGTATTGTAACAATATTTTTAATTATGGTATTTCATATGAAAATGACATGAAAAATTGCTAAAATTTTATAAATGATTAGCTCTAAAATTTTTATTTATACAAAGAATGTTAATATCTAGTACGCAGTCATAGTATGTAGTTTATTTTGGTATTAGTTTTATTTGAATTATTACGAAGTTTGACCTCTATCATGTTTTGAGTTTTGAATTTCCTTCTAAAAGAGCAGAAATTCAGATTTTTGTAAATTTAATAATTTATACTCAAAATCATACTCTAATACTAAACTTTATTAAAGTTCGAATATAAAAACATATTTTGGTGTTTCTATTTCACAATTTTAAAAAAAAGTGTCTCGAACGTGTTCTTGATACCTTAAGTAGTAGTTACATTTATTAAGTAAGTAGTTACAGTAGTAGTTATGATTAATTGGACTGGGGGGGATGCATAAAAATTTAGACATAGTTATTTTTTTATTATTATACATATAGACGCAAACAACTCAAAATACGATTATTTACGTCTGTACTCTCTAATTTCTTTTTTTATTTGTTTACAATAATTAAAAAATTTCTTAATATTTAGTCTACAATACTTACTTATTGTATTAATTATTCATTTATTATTATGACTTATTGTATAAATTACTTATTGCAATAATTACCCATTTATTGACATTACTTTATCAATACTTGTGGTATATTGTTATTAATAAAAAATGTGTCTACAAACGTTGTTTCTTTTTATTTAAAAACCAAAAACAGGTTATTTCAAAAACCAGTTATTATGTGCGGTTTTAACCGCCCGGTTAAACCAGAGGTCAAAAACTGGTAAAACTGAAAACTGGTTGTTTTTGCAATAACCGCCATCCTTAGAGCTAAGCGAAGAAGGTAGGAAAAAGAGTAAAGCAGTTTCGAGCGGAGAGATTGGCTATTTATATTTTAAAATAAGTGTATTCGATATATTTGGAATAATTGCATCTAAGATAGTGTTTAGTTGTATTAAAGTCGCGTTTCGATGCAACATTGGGCTATTTTGAGACAGATCTCGTAATTTTAAACCGTGGTCAGCTGACGAGGGCGACACCCGCGCTTTTAACCTTTCTCCAAACTTCTGTAACATGTCATTGTGAGGATTATTCACCCAGGACTTCAGATTTATTGTACACCAGGCCCACATTTAAGGCGCATCTTCATTGGTATCGGGTTTCGAACCTGGAACCCTCCGACCCCGAAGCCTTACCGCTAGGCCATCTGACCTTGCATTTAGAATAGAAGAACTGGACAACGCATACACCATATAACATGCAGAAATAAGTTGAAAGTTTAACACGTTCCGTGCCACGTGTACCATGGACGGTACATGCTAAACTTTCCTTTTAGGTTACGTGTACCATTGATGGTACATGCTAAGCTTTCCTTTCAGGTTACGTGTACCGTGGATGATACATACTAAGCTTTCCTTTCAGGTTAGGTGTACTATGGATGGTACATGCTAAGCTTTCCTTTCAGGTTACGTGCACCGTAGATGGTACATGCTAAATTTTTCTTTCAGGTTACGTGTACCGTGGATGGTACATGCTAAACTTTCCTTTCAGGTTACATGTACCGTGGATGGTACGTTCTAAACTTTCCTTTCGCGTTATGTGTGCCATGAATGGTACAAGTTAAACTTTCCTTTTACGTTACGTGTACGGTGAATGGTATATGCTAAACTTTCCTTTTATGTTACTTGTACAATGGGTGGGAAATGTGGTACACACTAATCGAGAAGTTAAAACTGATCGCAGCGCCACGTGTGCCATGAATAGTACACTATGTGAAAATTACTCTAAACAAGCTAGTTACTTATGGATTGACAATATATATAAATATTGAGTGATATTATATCAATATTCAAAACTCTATCATCTAATTAGTGAAAACATCAAATGCTCTGAATGAAAAGTTGAACAAAAACGGTTCGGCACGGAATGTGTTAAAAAACTGATAAATGTTGGAACAGCCAGCAAGACCGCTATTTGAGATGAACAAGTTCTGGTCTGAAGAGGTGAAGTGTCTTAACTATTCAGCACAGAGGTTCCCAACATTTTTGTCTGTGCGGACCACCTGTTGTGTAAAAAATATTTTGAGGCCCAATAACTAAATATACAAATAAAAAACACAAACATATATTTTTATATATTGTTACAAACATGGAAAGTCGCTTTCCAGCATTGTGAGTCTTATGGTTGGGAAGAGAGTTTTACACGGTTAAGTATGAGACGGACAGTAGCCACGTCTGGACCCCTGACCTTGGCGACGAAATATGGCATCTCAAAGGTGCTGGAATCTTCTCGATATCTCTATTAGGAGAGGAGATACGCCAAGAATGTGCTAGATCATTCCATGTGACGTCACGACCTGCGGGGGAAACTATAAAAGGAGAGCGCTTGGACGACGGAGGGTGTTGTTGGTCGACTGGGATCGACTTGGAGCGCGAACATGTTTGGAGTTCTATCCGCTGTGCGAGCTAGTAAGTTGTTAGACGCCGAGCGGTAGTAGAGCGTTGATCCATTGGGAACGACTTGAGAGTTTCTTCCGCAGTGCGAGCTAGGAAGCTGGTGAGCTGAGCTCTATTGAAAATGCAGTTATTGTCGTTACTAGTTATTTGCCGACTGTTTGTGTTGTTAGATAACAAAGTGCTGAACTGTTATTACCTGTGAATTGTTGTCTGTTTGCATTGGTAATCTGTGCAAGAACTATCGTTTCCTGTACCTGTGCTACGTGTTTTCCTGCATATTTGTGAATAAACCTTCATTCTCCAATATCCTGCGTGTTGGACTTTTTACACCATACACCCACAGAAAGACTTTTGCAACAATATATTATATGCACGTATATGTCAGTAATTAGTAAAGCTTACCGTAAAAAGATTAAAATTATATTGTTTTATAAAACAAAAAAAATGAGTGAAGATTCTTGACTAGTGTTCTGCTACTCACTAATACGCTACCACCCGAGGCCTACAAGTGGGTCGCGGCCCATAGGTTGCGAACCGCTGATTTAGCACCTTCAAATCATTCTTACACTGGCTCCACAAAAGCTCCAGAGCCGTATCATTCTACCCGGAAAGAAGGTGTCAGTTCAATTCCAGAACCCGTTTCCTGTCGTTAATAACAGAGAAGTGAGGCTGTTTATCGGCATTCACTGCG
>BGPR01011431.1:0-16241 GCA_013235015.1 Araneus ventricosus
TAAGAATCTAAATGATATTTGATTTAATTTCTGTATGTTCGAGTGCATGGCCCTTGTAAATGAAACGAAAGCACAAAATGAGATTACCCGGAGAATATCAGAAAAAATTAATAAATTAAAATCTGAGCCCCCACAAAGTGTCGGGGTTCTTAGGCAGTTACCTACTTTGCCTGTATGATAATCCAGTCCTGGAAACTGAATGCGCTTTAATGTCTACTGACATCTTTGCTAATGTGTTCGATATGAAACCTCAATTTTACGTAGTTCGTAGACATCCTGAAGTTACCCTTGTAACCTCAATTTTACGTGGTTCGTAGACATCCTGAAGTTACCCTTGTATTCTGAAGCCTAAATTTTACGTAGTTCGTAGACATCCTGAAGTTACCCTTGTATCTAAGTCGGGATGTTCTCAGACTAATGTTAGTGTGTCGCACTATCAGCTTTATGGATAAAGGCATGGGATGACTGAGAAATATGAATCGGAGAAAGAAGATTGTGGGTTCTAATCTCTAAGAGAAATGTTGAATTTTTTGAAGGTTGAATATCCCGAATACTCATGTACACTTCTAAATTAAATACATAATTTAAATGGCATTTCGATGATAACTATTCGAAGATTCAAGTTCAAAAAATTTCAGTTTGTGCATGAAACCTCATGATTTTGTTTCTCTTAGAGAACAAAAGCAATTCAGCTCTTGCTATGTCGATATCTTACTGAATATTAACGGTATTGAACTGGGTTTTTTTTTTATATAAGTTGCCCTATATATCTGGCTCTTAAGTTATGAGAGAAAAATTGCGCTACGTTTCGCACATGCGCAATAAAAAATCATTTTCTAAAAATACTCCTATTTCCTCTAATATTCAAAGTATTTACTTCAAATTTTAATACAACGCTTCTCTAACACATTGTCACGTATTCTGTAAATTTAATACAATTTAGTTTAAAACTCTGGAAGTTATAAGCAAAAAAGATGCCGAAAAATTTGAGATTTTTCAAAAGAAACCTCTATATCCTCCCGAATATTTATGCTATGTTTACGAAAATGCAGGTAAATATTATGCACATTAAACATAACCATTGATGAATGTTTCATCTCGTTATCATCTTTCTGTGAAGCGGGATGAGTCGAAATCCCTTTCCGTCTCCATCCCTTCCTGGTCCCCTCCCCTAATTGCCCTTGTGGCAGAATCTTCACTGTAAAATGTGAGTTCCGACGACACTATGTCCCATGATTCTCAGCAATTGAAGGCGAATTATTCAGGATCAAAACAAGGAACCTAGTTAAATTTATCCTGGACAATGAACTCCTTCTATACCAGGTCCAGACTCAGAACAATTTCCCGACCTCCACCCAAGTTCAACTCATCTCCCATAAGTTGAGCCTTTTCCCTTCCATTAATACAGTACACCGAACAACCCAATCAATACATGTTTTCAATTCTTTCTTCTCTCAGTTTGCACAAAAAGTCTCCAAGTATGTTATACTAACGTATACATAACCTACTATTGTTCATTACATCTTAATCATCTGTAATGTTTCCATGTCATTTTATGCCTAGTGAGTTTTGTTTTCACATTTTTATTATTAGCATATTCATATTTTATAGTCAAGAAACTTTGTGAACATTGTGTATATTGTGATGTCTCCTTTTACTTTGTAACTTTATATATATATGTAAGATCTGGCTTTATATAAGGAGAAAAAGCAGTCCATTTTCATCAAGGAAGAGACGAATTTTGTTTAGATCTTCATTTTATTTATGCATCAGGTTTTATTTCTTCATAGCTAAAAGTATTTCATTTATTTGCAGCTCCATGACCAGAATTTAGAAGTTTTTACGCCCGCCCGGCGCGTTGTTGTTGAATGATTACATGCTGGCGTGAAAAAGGGCAGAAATGAATGCGCAGAACGCTTAAGTACTCAGAAGAGGGAATTTTCCCTTTTAGAACCTCGTGACTTGTAAAGAAAGTTGTAGTCCGTTAATTATGATGAAAGTAGAAGTATTTAAAATGAGGTGTCATTAAGATTATTTAGGAAAGTTAAATTAAAATATCACATATATATATATTATTTTCAATAAATCTTTCTGCGCATGCCCATTCAACTGACAGGAATCCTTCACGGTTTCGAGATCGGGAGCATACTACGGCGAAAAGGAAGCAAGTATCCATATTAACTCCAATTTTTTAGCATCTTAAAAACTATGCATTACTTTTGGACACCACTGAACACTTTGTTTTAATGTGTTGGAATTATATCATCCGAGAGCCGAGTTTGGCAATAATTAAAGAAAACCTAACAAAAGATAACAAAATTGAACCATTTTGACGCTTGCAAAATGAGATCGTGCAAATAAATTTTCATACAAAATACCAGATGCCTCGCTTGATTTATTATGAAAAAGCATTATCCTTCCTATACAAAACTGATAACTGATTCACAAAATCTAATCCACTGAAGCGAGGACGCGAAATGCTCCTCATATTCAGTCTCAAGAGGATATCCGAATCTCAAATTACAAATCGGTAAAATTCACCTCTTCCTCATACAATTCCAAACATTCATATTTGGCGAACATATGGAGATCACCTTAAGATAACCATCTCCTCCACCTTCAACCCCCCTCTGAGCGCGTTATTCACCTTTACAACGTATTAAAAACCTTTTTCCGCTACGAACACCCTACAGAACTGTCACAAGGCCACCTCGGTACCACTTGTAAGTTCTTATGACAATCCACAATAATAACTGTGAGCAGTATGATTCTGTGAGACCCTTTGCCAAACCGGCGGAACTTCTGGTCAAAGGAGAAAATCATAATGCATATACATACACTTTTTGTGTTCGCAAAGTGGTATTTAGGTGGTATTCAAGTGCGCTGTATACCTGTTTCGTTTACGGGCGGCTTGCTTTGAGGTTGCCGATTGTTGACAAGCGCGTAAGGCGACACTAAGTTTGTGGCAGTGGACCCTGCCGTACACCCTCTGTTATTTATTATTCCTTTTTGGGATGGGGAGTTGTGCTCCAGTTATTGTGTTTGATGGCGTGGGAAGTTGAGTGTGTGCGCCCATGCAAAAAAGGGCATATCGGCATTTGTAACGATTTAGAAAGAGGAAAATGAGTTTTTATGAGGGGTTGCTTTATGGTGGCTTTATGCTTTATGATGTTTGCGGTAAAGCAGGTGTGCCAATAGGAAAATTTCAAATGAAAGTTGGCAGGATTTGAGAAGAAATGTTCTTTACGGAATTGTGTACCAGGCACATATAAATAGAGCTGTCATTAAGTTGTATCTAAATGTATAAAGAGAGAGAGAGAAATAGTTATTACGAAATATTCGTTTTTCTGTAGTGTTCTATTTCATTAATAGCTGTCAGAATTAAATCCACTCAAAAGTATTCAAAACTCAAATAAAATTTTTTTAAGTGTTGATTCATATTTCTTTCAATTGCACAGATATTTTTCATATTTACATGCTCACTTTTAAGAATCGAGTTCAATTCTAAAACAGCCGTTTTCAAAATAAGAACGAGCCTACTGCAGTTCTGGACAAAAAGAAATATAGGAACACAAGATAATTTCAGTCAATAAATATACTCACTGGTATTCATAAAGTAAACCGGCAGATGTCATTTTTTTAATTGCATGCTAATTTATTTCATAATACTAGAAATATATATATTATGAAATATAAAAATATTAAAGATGTCTATTTCTTATCAGGAAAAAGAGATATACAACAGCAAATGGAGATTTTATAGATTAAATATGCTTGCTGGTAGTCAAAAAGCAAAACTGCATGTTGAATAAGGTTGATTCATATTTATTGCTTCCATAATGATTTATTTATAACTTAAAGGAATATTTATATGTACATTCTTATGCATCATTATTGCATTATCTTCATCGAATTAAAAAAGCATTCAAAAAATAAGAAGAATTAAGGTTGTTACCTTTCTGGGGAAAAAAGTTACGAGAATAAGAGATAATCTCATTAATTAAATATATTTAGCGGCATTTAAAAATCAAATATCCAGCTGTAAATAAAAATAGTTAGAATTTCTTTTTTTTTTCCGACGCTGAATTATTTTATATTTACAGGAACATCTGGACATAAATTTTAACAATGAATTCTCATCTTAATTTTTTAAAATTAGAATAATTAAAGCAGTTGTCATTTTTGGAAAATGAGAAACACAAACACAAATTCAAAGTGAAAAAAAAAGATTTAAAAAAAGCTATGTTTTCACAGCAGCTAATTTTTCCCAGTAAGACGAGAAAAAAAAATAAAATTAATTAACTAAATATAAACTAGGTAGTTTTAATTCTCTCAAAGTATTTCTACTAGGTAAGAGTAAAATAACTGTTAATAATAAACAATTAATAATTAAAATAACATTTATAAGAAACACAGTATGTATTCACAGCTAAAATTGAAAGAAGCCATTAACAATCGTTGTTTATCTCAAGATATCTGGGAATGATGCAAATTAAAGCCTACATTCGTCTATTGTCATAGCTAAATAAAATAATTAAATAAAAAAATTAAGGTATAAGCTTTTATTCATGTGAAAAAATGAACGCAAAAGTTGAAAATAATTTTTCTGATTACAATAAATGCATGGTTCGAATAAAAGCGTGAACACCTTATATTTTGTGTATATTTCATTAAACAAATGGAATATTCCTAGAAGGCAAAGTCGCCCACGCTTTTATTCGAACCATGCATTTTATTGTAA
The DNA here is from genome assembly GCA_013235015.1 of Araneus ventricosus. Taxonomy (NCBI): domain Eukaryota; kingdom Metazoa; phylum Arthropoda; class Arachnida; order Araneae; family Araneidae; genus Araneus; species Araneus ventricosus. The sequence continues at coordinate 4,742 of BGPR01011431.1, forward strand.
TCAGAAAAATTATTTTCAACTTTTGCGTTCATTTTTTCGCATGAATAAAAGCTTATACCTTAGATTTTTTTTATTATTTATTTTATTTTCTACTTTTTAGGCTTTCACGAATACACACGACATGTTAGACATAATAAACCAAATTCAATGACAAAATTCTCCAATATAAAACACACTTTAAATATTCGTTAGGAATATTACATATTACGAATTTGAAAAAAAGTGCGACACAGACCGAGAGACGAAACAAGACTCACTTCCCCGATCTGACCTTTGACCCTCAAGCTGCGCCCCCTTCTATTGTGTGTCGTCTAGTGGTATTGTTACAACACTACGCAACGAGAATTTACCACCTTCCAAACTTTAGCGCCCAAAAATAGGGATAAAATTTCAACATAATTTTGTTAGGTTTAAAATAGGTATAGATTGCATTTTTTTTTTTTTTTTTTTTTTTGAAAATGTTGTATTGTCTACGGAAACCCACCCCTGTGCTAAATTTCAAAGTTGTAGCTCGATTGGAAGTGGGTAAGAAACCGATTTCAAGATTTTTGGACAAGACACTGAAGTTGAATAAAAGCTTATAAAAACACAGCTGTTTTCTTTTCTTTTCTTTTTTTTTTTTTTTGAAGATTGTCGGGAAAAATAAAACCCTTTTAATATTGATTCACTAGGAACTAATAAAATAGACTTCCTTCACCCTACCTTTAGGTCACACAACAATAAATGTTTTTAAAATAACCGAATATCTATAAAATAGCTCAGATTCAGTTTAAAAAATTTCACACTTAAAATAAAAATTAAATAAATTTGTTTTATGCATAGGCGATATCAGCAATCTAAAATTTGTAAATAAAATGATTTCATATTTACATATTATGATTAATAAAGCAGTTGCAGTCTTTTAGCTCAATCTTTTTAACAGTTTAAGTCTTTTTATTGGCTTGTAAAATTTTCAACAATTTTGGTTTGAAGATTTCTTCGCTTAAGAAGCAACGCCACCTATGTCAATTTTTGAAATTTCAAAAAGAAGAAAAAACTGATTTTTTCGCAACCAATAACGAATATTTCTGAATTCTTTTACCCATCTGATATAAACATGGGATCACTTATTCCTATCAGATGTGAAACAAAATCCAGAAATATTCGTTATTGGTAGCGAAAAAATTCAGTTTATTCTTCCTTTTGAAATTTCGAAAATTGATATAGGTGACGTTGCTTGTTAAGCGACGATTTACTAAATTGTAAAGTTCTATCTACTATAATAATTAAAATAAGATATTGGTTCGTCTGCACGGCGAGGAAAAAAAATTAAATAATAAGAGAGAGAGAAAGAGAGAATAAATTGCGTTAAAACAACACAAATCTAGAACAAAAATATTTATGTGCTTAAAGATGAAATATTCAAAAAAAAAAAAAAAGTCGGAGAGACTATTTTAGCCATATGAAATCTGATATTAAAAAGGAATGAAAATTTTTGGCCAAAACACTTGATTTAAATTTAATTTTAACTTTAGAAATGTAGTAGGCTTCAAAATTCAGATTTAGATGGAAACATCTTGCACGAAAAAATTGAAATCTCACGTCTGAATACAAAAGCAAAAAATCGTTTTTTAAAAAACCCCGAAATAAAATAATTTACGATTCGCAGAAAAATAGTTTTCTGTTAGTTAATAAGCAGATGATTTCTAATAATCAATATGGAAGTGTAATCGTTTTTCTTCCCATTTTCTCACAATAATACTTTAAAAGGTGCGCTTAGAAACAAATGGTTCCTGGAAATATAAAAAGAAAGAAGAAAATGGAAAATAAATAAAATAAAATCCCGATCAAATATTGGTAATATAATTTATCAGTTTGCTGCTGTTTAATTTGTTTTTCTTTTGCATGAACCCACAAAACATTCGCCAACCAAATAAATCTATTAAATTGACAAAATAATTCGAAATAGCATTTTTTATTTTGCTTTTTTATTTAGAGAGAACAGGAAAATAAAATAAAAATAAAAGATAATAATAATAAAAAAAACAGGCGTTGTGACAGTGAAAAAACAGTAAAAAAAAAATACCTAGCAGAGCGTGGTTTCGATCCACGGACCTCTGGGTTATGGGCCCAGCACGCTTCCACTGCGCCACTCTGCTTCGATAGGGTGTGGTGAAATAACGTTTTGTATCCTGTTATTCAAATAGAGCAATTAAAGACCAAGTGATAATTTTATTACTCCAAAAGGCTTACGTAAATTATTTCAAATTATCGCCATAAATATCAATTCTTATTACTTTTATTCATTATAGCAAAAAGATAATGCTCTATACATCTCACAAACTGTTGAAATTTGTCATTTATGGTTTTATGGATTTTTCACGTTTTGTGTATCTATTCATATCATACCCTTTATTGCGAATTAATTCTTTTAATATTGTTAGACTTAACCTAACTAATCTAACACGTCTTCCTACTTCTTTCATTTATTTGTTTTTTACTTTGTTTAGTTATTTTCATTTTCTTAAATGCTCCACTTCTCTGTGTTAGTTAAAAAATAAATACGATAAAACACGCGTAAAGTTGGCGTTTTAAGTACTTATAAAGTTGAACCTTGCTAATTGCCGTAACTGATGAAATAAAGGGAATTCAGAGAAAGGAAACAGGAAAGAAATAACAGGAAGTAAAAATGGGGAAAAAATGTATGAACAAAAGCTTTCAGGATTCATTTCATTCCAAAAATGAACACACCACATGTAGGCACCGACGAGATTCGAACTCGTGATCTCCTGTTTACTAGACAGGCGCTTTAACCAACTAAGCCACGGCGCCACGGTTCTGCTGCGATCGATTGCTTACAAGTAGAAATGCTAATTTTTTTTCTTTGTAACTTTCGGTAAAAATTTTGTTATATAGGTCTTCGTTGTCTAAATAAAATTTAGAAAATATACGCAAATAATTTTTTTTAATTCACATGCAAATAGAAGTTTTTATTTATTTATTTTTTTGGAATTGGCATGATTTTATAAAACAATTCTTTCAAATATTTTAACAAGCTATTCGAAAACATAATTGTCGAATTTATGAAATGTTCATATTATGAGCGTGTAATTAATTAACAATACATACCAGGGTTGTCGATTTTTTTGATTTTTTTCAAAAAAAATCGATTTATTTGATTTAAATCGGATTTATTTGATTTAAATCGGATTTTTTTGATTTAAATCAAGATTTTTTTGATTTTAATGATTTTTTTTTAAAACTACATATATATATTTAACATTTGTAAATAGACAATGAGCCCTACAGTCATAGAATTATATAGTACATAACGTACCAGTCATTAAGCTGTATTTTCTTTTAAAAAAAACAAATTCAAAAATGTAAACTATTTAAAAAATATTTGTGAACTAAAATATAAAAATAATATACTTTTGAAATATAAGATAATTTTATTGAGGAAAAACGGAAAAATATAATAAAAATTGTCATTTCTTTACTATAGATATATTATTGTATGTTAGAATATTGGAGAATTTTACACTCAGCTGTTCATTTGTTTCACTACAAACACAAGTTTTGAAGCTTTCTCTAATCCTAATCTGTTTCACCCAAAACATTAAATAAAAAATTTTCTAGATAAAATTTTTAAATCCAGGCTTCGAGGTGCATTGAGTCACCATCAGGACTACCTGTGTGCCAAATTTCATGACTGTAAATGTGATATATTTGTCTGGACATTGCACACACGCTCACAAACATTGCGTTTTATAAGTATAGATCATAGTTTAAATTGCACTATGTAGATGTTTGTTTTTACATTTGAACATTATTGCAATATAAAAACTTTGTTGTCCCCAACGCTATTTAGTTTTCTCCAGTATTAAAATGAAACTCGCTGCATTTTACTATGTTCTTTCTTTGTGAACATAGTCCTTTCACAATATTTATTTATTTTATAAAAAAAGGAGCATCTCATACTTTGCATTTTATTGTGTTGCTCATTCGAGATTTATTTAACCCTTTGCGGCGAAGTGTGCCAGTTAATGGCACACCTATTTTCACTCGCTTCTCGACTGTTAAATTCAACTATAAATGGAAAATGATAGGTTTAGGATAGGGCTAATAGTACTCCTTTTAGAATGTGTATAGCATTCTTATGAAATTTTGTTTCAGAATAGGAATTATTAGAGATAAAGTTTGGGAAAATTCCTTGACTCGGAGATAAGAAATTTTTCAGTTCTGGATGTTTAACAATTTTAGCAAAGTAACTCAAAAATTTTGCTCCACTATTCTTGAAGTTTTAATTTATAATTTTCTGTAAGATTCAACAATAATTTTTGAGTGTATAAAGGTGGCTGTATCTAAGGGGGTTTTCATGAAGGGGGTAACCCAAAGGGGGATGACCCCCCTCGAATGAAGTAAGTTTTTAAAAAAACTTTTTTTGTAGATTCTATGTCTAGACAATAAACTAAACCCATTCATGTTGTTTTCTCATCATATTTTCAAACAATTATTGCCTTGCACCGCAAAGGATTAAAATCTAATTTGTTTGTGTTCTCAAAAATGAAGATATGGAAAGTACTCTAGTTACATCAATTCAATAATTTTTTATGCTCTATATATTCTTTCTTAAAATATACATTTTTTTCTTTAAATATACATTTAAAAATACCTTAAAATCACTATTTAAAGATACATGAACAATTTTATTTTATTAAAGCAGATTAACTTGATATTTAAAATAAAGTGATTTAAATCAGTGATTTTTTAAAAAAAAATCTGTTGATTTAAATCGCGATTTAAATCAGTGATTTTAATCAACTGATTTAAATCACCGCAACCCTGATACATACAGTTTTAATATAGTTAGTATTTTTAAAAACCGAACACTTTCTTACGAAAAATAACTTTTAATTATCAAATGGTTTTAAAAATACAGCCACGGATGAATAAATAAATTTTTTTAAAAATGTATACGTCAGTTTAATTTAATTTACCCAACTTAATAATTTACAATTGAAATAATTCAATTTTCAAATATATTTTATGCTAATTTTTGGGAAATATCAGACTTTTCAAAATTGGAATTTCGAAAAGTTCATATTAAAAACTAAATGCCTGTGCATTAAAAAAGTATTCGTATAAATTGTAATTTTAATTATTGATTAATTTACAATTGTTAAAAATAAATATAAGGTACGTATGTTTATTTTAAAAATAATCACTAAACCTTTGAACTTGTAATCTAAATCTATAACCACCAATTTTTCCCTTGCTAGTTTATGAATATGAGAAAAAGAAACATTGGCAGCGGTGGGATTCGAACCCACGCCCCCGAAGAGACTGGTGCCTTAAACCAGCGCCTTAGACCGCTCGGCCACGCTACCTCCGGTGAAAGAGCGAAGTGTAACAGAGATAACCAGATCGAATAGCACGCGAGTTATCTAGATTAGGAATGTAAATAAACGAGTTTATTTCGCGAGGAGATAAACAAAGGGAAAAAGTTCACTAAAGCGTATCCGAACTTTTTTCCATTTTTATTCTTCTGTCAAATTAATATGCATTTATTTGGAAATTCAGATACTTTTTTATTTTATATTTATTTTATAGCAGTTCATTTTTCTTTGCTTTTTTTTTAAAAAGAAAATCACATCCTTAAAATTCTTCAAATTTCATTCGCAAAGCAAAAAATAAGTGTCATTTCACTTCCGTAATCGGAAATTTCTTATATTCACGTCACCGGCTCCTTGAAAACAAGGAATTTGAGTTAAAGCGATTACGCTGATTTTCAGTATCGGTAATGTAGACAAATACTGATCAATTGATTAATAGGATATTTATTATTAATATTCATAGTTTAGCGGATTTTTCAATGTAGTGAATAATATATTAATTACAGTAAAATCCTTTTAGAACGTTTTTCTCAAAACTTTGTTTTGCTTTGTTTCGATTTAGTCCTATTTATTTAAAAGTTATTAAAAATAAACCTGAATATTGTCCCAGGTTTTTGACAGTGTATGACCTACTCTGAGCTTCCAACCCTTGATGATTTCTTTTTGAGTTCAAATAAAAATGCTTGAATTTTTTTCCCCGATTCAAGAGCTTTTTATAACACTCGTGCTAGATGAAATGACTGGAAATGTTTGAGAGCAAGTAGTACCATTTTTTATGATTACGTGAACTGTGATGTGAATTTTATTACATCTAAAATGAGCACAATTACAGATTCGATTGAAGACCAGTCTAGAATTGGAGAGTACTGTCTACATTCTTTGAATCAGTAATAATATTTGAACTCATATTATTACTGATTCAAAATTAATATTATTATTAATTCAGATTAATTGTGGAAAAATTAATCTGAAATTATTATTCATTCAGATTAATTTGAAGATTAATTTCAGAAAAAATTGATATTATTATTAATTCAGATTAATTGTGGAAAAATTAATCTGAATTAATAAATTTAATTTTTCATGAAGATAGAGATCCACACAAATGACGATGGAGGCAATTTAAATTTTAACTTGACATTTATTATGGCACAACATGGTTACTACAGTGGAATCTCCCTATAACGAAATCGCTTGGTTCCAGTTGAAAAATTCGCTATAGAGAAAATTTCGTTATACGGAGATTAGAGATTTTTGCAGTTATTTAAGTAAATGGTACAAACCTTTTAGTATGTGCGATAAGTTCAAAAATATTTAATTGTGACTTTCAATTAAAAATGAAGTAATATTTATTATAAATTTGTTAAAATTATACTAATTTTTATTGTATAAACAAAATACCCAAAAGTGGAGACAATTCACCAATTTAGAGAATAATATGTACTACTACGGATAAACATAAAATGTGTATTGTCACATCCATTTGCTGTTTCCACCCCTACTCCACCCCCATTCTTGGAATCTTGACCAATAGAAATGTTGCTTCCTCTGTAGAAACCCAGGTCCCCACAACTGCATTGCCCTTCACATAGCATTCTATTGTTATGTGTTAGCGCTGGAATGAACAATGCGAGTGGTTCCAGAAACAGGCACTTGTGAGCGATTTTTTGCACAGAAATTAGCAACTTTCTTCAAAAATGACAAAAATCGAAAAGATAAAGGTCTGAAAAAATTCGTTATAGGGAGACAACCACTTCGTTATAAGGAGAATATTTTGAATCTTATTTAACATTCCGATTAAAAATTTCGTTATAGGGAGAAATTCGCTGTAGGGAGACTCTACTGTACTTGTAACCATAACACAAGATAGATAATAAAACAATACTTAGCATATGGAATTAAGCATGAGTATTCCATATCTCATAACAGGTCGCGGTATACTCACATGCTGACATTTTCTCCCGACAGCTGGGGAAAAATAATAAACCAATATCACCTTTATACATGTATTGCTATTAAGAAAATTACATCTTCTTCAATGATATGCTGATTTCGATCAATCAGTGATTCGAATCAGCATATCCCAGTTTGCGTCGATCACAATGCTGACCAACTAGAGCTAACAAGATTCTAAAATTGTCATTTAGTTGATGCTGCCGATAAAAAGAGGCGAGATTTAATATATTGCCAACAATATTTTCTTGCTAAGTCAATTTATTCAACAGATCTCTGCAGAGGCGAAGCGACGGTAAGTGTCGCCCGGGGCATACTATGATTATTTCGTGCCCCCCAAAGCAATCATCACTTCTTTAGCAAGGATAAACGGCACACTGGTATTACTTTTTCACTTTCTCATTAAAAAGTGGCGTAAACACACTAATATTTGTCTCCTTGGTGTCCCCTAAGACTAGCGCCCGGTCTCCACGTCACTGAATCTCTGAGTAATTAACTGAAAATCCGATGTTGAAAGAAAATTGTCAGGAAAACTTATACTACTAAAAATTCTTCATCTTCCAAAAAATTAAAATTAGGAAATAAATGAACAAATTAAAATGAAATGAATCATCAAAAACATTGAAAAAAGATATTTAAATTTTTACAAAGTAATATCTGCTTATACGCAAGACCACACAAGTGGATAAATATGCATGGTAATTATGTAGATTGCGTTTATCTCGGCCTTTTTCTACGAAGGATTTTTTTTGTACGGCTAATGTTTGCAGAAAACTTCACTCAAAGAGAGATTTACTTAAATTGTATTAATATAATTTCCTGAAATAATGCAACGTAATTGATATAAATAGAACAAAGCTGACACAAACCTTAGAAATCGATAAATCAGCCAGTTTAATCTTTCTGTTGCCAACCGAGGAATTATAGTCAAATTAATTCGAAACAAAAAAATGAAATAGCTGATAATTATAAAATTACTTATACCAGATATAATATATTCCAAAGATCAAAGCATTTGCACTTTTGCCAGACAGAAAATAGATACTTAATATAATTTGAAAACCATCTTTCAGGAAAACCACATGCGCTGTATCGCTTATTTCAATTAAAAGTAAGCCTGCTAAAATATAAAACCCCAATTACCTGGAAAACCGAATCCATTAATCTAATTTTGTGACAAAGTAACTTTGTCCCTAAATGAGATAAACCTGTATTTATCTCTTTGAAGGGTTTTAAGTGATCATCTATTTACACCTTCGGTTAAAGTCAACAATAGTCCATTGAAATATATATATAATTACTGTATTTACCTTAGATCTATAATTTATCAATAATGGAACCTCAACGGCGGGGTAAAATGGACCCCCACAGTCTCCAAATGCACCTGCTTTAGGGGAATTTTATAGCAGCGCAGATATGTCATAAAACTGGGCTATGTAGCCCTCCATTCCATGTTACCTTCATAGATTTTTTAGAAGGCCCATTAAAAGAAAATTGCCTCTAAATGATATAGAGTGATAATCACTTTTAGTATACCGCTGCCGTATCGTATATCATGCGAGATCCGATTGGAGATAAGATAACATCCGAGAGAAAACTGGATTTTTATGGCTGTTTGGAGAACCTTTATATTGCTTCTGAAGGTTTTTTTCATTAGCCAAGTTAAAATGGAGGTAATATTTGACTGATGCGCTGGAGGTAGGATTTAACGAGGTTTTTCCGCGATGTCCAACTGATTGATTTACACCTAAAGTTATTAAATTTTTGCTGATATTAAGTAGGAAATGTTCAGTTACAAAGTAGAGCGATAAAACTATTCGCTGTAGGACCCTATCTGGCCCCTTGAACTAGACCCGTTTCATTTTATTGATAGAATAATAGCGAGTTATTGAAAGCCTGTAATTTATAGCCCTCAAGCTAATGGACTTGCTAATAACTTGACCGAGATGATCCCAATTAGGAGGATTAGATCTTTTCGGTTTAATTACGCATTAATTAACAATCGGTACTTCATTAGGGATTAAATCGACCAATCCATATTAAGTTCAAGTACACATCCATTCAATAACGCAGGTGAGTTTTATGTTTCCTATTTCTGGAATCGTTTTTCTTAAATCACAGCAAATTAACCATATTAAGAGAACAGTTTTTAAAAGAATTATAGATTTGACTAACTTATATACTGTTCAGCAACGGATTCCGAGACTACCACCTTTGGACGATTTTACACCGGAAAAGGGTGTCAGGCAATGAGTCATATGAGCGCATTTCCGGAGTTGCTTTGTTAGATCACACTCAGTAAAATGTAATCATAACCCTTCCATTCTTCACTTTCCCCCTATTTTGATGAAAATAACTCCGTCCGGCGCATGCGCAAAAGCGCGGAGGGTTTCTGAATACGTTGCTATACAATACCTGAAATTGTTCAGGGTCATCATTTCTGCACAGGCCCATCAACTTCTTTTTTACAAAAATTGTCACTAGTTTTTCACGATAAAACTTTAATTTGTCTGCATTCCTTCTTGTTGAATTAAACCTTTCAAATCGAGTGTGTTTATTTTCCTATAATAATGAAATTGAAAATGGAGCAAATATTTTAAACTTTCACACTATATAAGCACAATAACTAATGTAACTACATAAATAATTTAGCAGCTATATGAATAAGTAAAAGTGATTTAATTTTTAATTAGATTTTATTTTAACTTTTTAAAATTAATTTTATGCTAGAATATTCCAGAATATCTAGAATTTTCTAAAAACTTTTAGAATAACCTAGTATTATAGAGAATGTTGTGAAACATGTTGAATTATCTATAATTTTCAAAAATGAATACATAGTTGCACAATGCTCAAGATCATTCCAAAATGAAATAATGTTCAAAAACATTTGAGGACGATCTGGAATGCCAAAAATGCTCTAGAAACTTTTGAGATATTTTACAAATTTCCAAAATGTAATGGTATTCGAAAATATTCTAGAATTTCCCCAAATGTGGCAGTATTTTAATCTTTCAAAATGCTTTAAGGTTCTCACCTTTCCCGCAACAATTGTGGAAGGGATGTCTAACACCCTCAGTATTTTTGCTCTGTTGTTTAGTAATACAGTGAAACCTCTCTGAGCGGCCACCCCTCCGTTCCGAGAAAAATTGGCCGCTCTGAAGGGTTTTCGTTACAATTGCAAGATAAATGCTATAATACATAATATAAACAAGTCTGACACATATTTCTTATTTAAAATGAAGTTTGAGACGTACCTAAAGAGAAAACAGTACTTTATTTAATAATTTTTTACATTTTTTGAAAAAAGGATACAATTTGTGACTGTTTTAAGCTTTTACGCTTCTCGGAAAAAAACATTTTTCAAGTTCGTTTTTCAGTTTAAAAAGTAAATCTCTAAACGATGCGTTTGTCAAATGGGATGGGCGAACCCACCCGGCGGCCGTTCAGAGGGGTTGGGTGGCCGTTGCTAGGGGTTATTTTAACATTAGGTCTATGGGCCGAAAAATCCGTGCTACGAAAAATTGGCCGTTAAGAGTGGTGGCCGCTTATGCAGGGGTGGCCGTTCGAAGAGGTTTCACTGTAGTTCCATTTTTTGGTTCATATCAGTCTTATAGTTTAGGAGGATATCAAGAATAAACTTATCTCAATTACTTGGAAAGGCCGCCCCATGCCCCTGCAACTATAACAGAAGGTTGGTTATTATACTAAAAGGATATAAATACTAAAAGGATGGTTAAAAATCGTCGCAGCAGTGCTTAAAATTATTTCTAGGCGAAAAAAAGCAACTTCAAAAACAATTATAATCAGAGGTGTAGTGGAGCCGGAATGTACCCCAGCGCCGTTCTGGCACTGATTTTTTTTTTTTTCCCCCATGAGAAAATAATTTTGAAAACGTCCTTAAAACAGTGCGATTTTTTGTCACCCAGGTTAGAGCGTTCCGTCAATGCTTATTTTGTGACTACAACATTGGTTGTAATTTGCAAAATATAATACTTCTATCGTATTAGAAAGTAAGTCTCTCTTTTTCTGTACTCCTGGATGTTTTTCAGTAATTTATTTTCTCTTTTTCTGTACTCCTAGATGTTTTTCAGTAATTTATTTTCTCTTTTTCTGTACTTCTAGATGTTTTCAGTAATTACTTTCTCTTTTTCTGTACTTCTAGATGTTTT
>BGPR01011431.1:16251-48626 GCA_013235015.1 Araneus ventricosus
TTCTAGATGTTTTTCAGTTAATTACTTTCTCTTTTTCTGTACTTCTAGATGTTTTTCAGTTAATTACTTTCTCTTTTTCTGTACTTCTAGATGTTTTTCAGTTATTTATTTTGTCTTCACACAATAAGGACTAGGTATGAATAAGTAATTGCTTATTTAAACTGTTCTGATAAGAATTAGTTCCATCATGTAACTCATTTCCAACCGCGAGGAAAAGAGAAAATGTTTTTAAAGCAGCGCTTGGGTCCCGACTCCAAGTGGAGTTTCGTATACGAATTTTGGGGGTGAGAAAACCTTTGCGTCTTTCAGAGAAGATTCAAAATTATCAAGTGAAAATAATTCATTGATCCATGTATATCTGAATCGTTTCATTGAACTTTTCCAAATTAATACATTTTACTAAATCTCTGTGCCACTGACTGTCCTATTTCCTTACCTATATGTACACTAGGAGGCACAGAAGAAATTTTGAATGCACAGATGGTGTCGCAGAAAAATCTCGTAAGAATAGGTGGGGTTTTGGAATATGCTTTGTGGAGGAGATAGGGTCATGAGTGGAAAAGTTTAACCCTTATTCTAAAGCATTTCGAAAATCATTTTATGAGATTTTTTTTTCTGCCTAATAATGGTCAGTGAAACGAGAATATGTTAGAATTAGGCTAAAGAAAAGAAACCAAAATAAATAAAGATCTTTATAAGCAATTTCAATAAAATGAGTGCCTCATTTTATTTTCGTTTCTGAAATGTTTCTACATTTGGCTTTGCATATTCTGCTCTCTTACTTCTTCGGCTTCTCTTTTTTAGATTCTATAAAAACTTGCAATTGAGTCTTTATTTACGGCTACTGAAGAAGAGGCAGGGCATTTCATTGGAAGTGTGTGTGTGTGAGGGGGTGGAGATTAAAGCTGGCTGTGTCAGAAATGGCAAAACGTTGAGAACCGCTGCATTAGAAAACAATGAATCATTTCTGCATCAACCTCAAGTTCGTCTGTCCTCCGGAATTGCGCTGAGGAACGAATTAGGATTCTTAATCTACAGCACGTGTCCTTACGCCCTTGTTTGCTATAGCTTTTAAGATAATTTCAACTAGCTATAAATAATTCTACATGGGCGTGAGTTGTAAATAATCGTCTGCAGTCGTAAATGGTGACATCTTTCATCCGAAGAGGCCCTGTTCCAGCAAATGGAAAGTGGTTGCACTTTCGGTTTGCCAGTCTTAGGCTAAGTTTTACATCCCTTGCCTTTTGCCCCTTGTAATCAGCGCAGGGAGTGTTCGGTTCTGAGGAAGATAAAATCTTTAAATCAATAAAATTCAATAAATAATGTTTAACTGCAGAGTATTATCTGAAATGGGCTGTAATATTTGTTTTTTCCTGTGGGCAAGTACCGTATACAACGGGGCATTAAAAAACATCTTAAATCAATGTATGCGTCTCCAGTCTTTGAAAGACCTTTAAAATAACCCTAGTTTTTTTTTAAATATAATAATAAAGAGATACTAGCAATATCGGAATTTATTTTATTAAAAGGCATCTTTTTACTACAGTGTGACCAGTAATTAACGCGTTGAAAAGAAATGTTAATTTCTCGAAAACTGTTTGGCGTATCAAGTTCAAACTTGGCGGTTAGATTCAGTGCGTTGGCGGATTTTTTTTGCGCAGTCTCATTGAGAAGGTTTTTGTTGTTTATTTTTCAGTGAAAATGTCGAGATATAGCGTTTCTGAGCTCATTTTCATTGTTCGAACGTATTATTCGAACAACAACAACCCAATTGTGACTCAAAGAAAGTTTGCGACTGAGTTTAAGCTTAAGACAGCAGGTCCGAGTGTGTCGACAATCAATCGTTTGATTCAGAAGTTCGAGAGAACGGGTAGTGTTTGCGACGACATGTTTCGCAATGTGGGACGACCGCTGAGCGTCAAAACGCCTGAAAAGATTGAGAGAACACGCCTCATCGTACCAATGAAGTGTTTGATCTGCTTGAAGAGCACTTTAATGAGCGGATTGTGGCTTTAGGGTACACAAAATCCAAAAATATGGGCATTGATTGGCCACCCTATTCTCCTGGTCTGAACCCCTGCGATTCATTTTTGTGGGGTTATATCAAAGACAAAGTTTACGCTGGAAACCCCCAGAGCATCGAAGACCAGAAAACTGCGATTCAGACAGTTATTGAAAGCATTGAAACTTCGACTCTTCAGCGAGTGATGCAGAATTTCGCTCTTCGTGTGCGCCATATTATAGCTATAGATGGAATACACATCGAACATGTAATCAACTGATTCCCATGTATTGTACTTTGCTTCAGAATTTAAATAAAATTTTTTGAATCGGTAGTTTTCGAGAAATTCATTTTTAACATCAGCGCGTTAATTACTGGTCACACTGTATATTTATATTAATCAGTTGATTATATTTACAACCCGCTTTGAAGTAACACGAGGACTACTTTGGGATGGATATCGTCGGTCAGAAAGAGAGGGCGGCACCCGAGCTGGTGCTCCCCTCTCTAAAATTCCTCACCACACCAGCGGTGGGGCGTTTGGTGCCTTTTTTATGAATTAACGTGCACGCTTAAACCAAACGAGCGAAATTCGATCCGATGGAGCGAATTTTCGCTCCTTTCCGTACTTGAAAGCGCATCGTCCTTTCGGAACGTTTTACATTCCTTCCGCGGAGCGATTTCGCTCCTTTTCCATTAGTTTTTAACATTAAAAGGAGCGTGTTAAAAGAAATGCTCCTTTTTGAGCAATATTTTAAGCAATGATTTCGCTCTTTGCTGATTAATTTTTAATGTTAAAGGGAGCGTTTAAGAAAAAATGCTCTTTTTTTTTGGAAATTGTTTCATTACTGATTTCGATCTTTTTTGATTAATTTGTAACTTTATTCAGAGCGTTTAAAAAAAAAAAACGCTCTTTTTCTGGAAATGTATTTTTTTATTGATTTCGCTCCTTTTTGATCAGTTTGTAAACTTATTCAGAGCGTTTAAAAAAACTCCCTCTTTTTTGGGAAATGCTTTTAATATTAATTAATTAGTAACCAACAGACCCACATACATGGCAGATCTTCAATGGAATCGGGTTTCGAACCTGGAATTCTCCAGTCCTGAAGCCAAGACCTTAGCATCAGACCACCGTGGCTATTGTTGCTGTGGAGAAAATGCAGGTAATGAAATAGGTAATTATAGCAGCCAGTGATGAGTGTGTGTAGTCGAAGCACACGGTTGCGATGGACCACATTCTTCGAGAGAGACAATCAAGGGACTAAAGAATTTATCTAAGAAAGTGCTTTTACCCGATATGGTAGGTAATTATATTCACGAATATTGTCAAAAATATATCAAACTGTAAGGCAATCCAAAATAATCACATTCAGCGCCAGATTCTATTTTTCTGCCTTTTAACAATATTAAATGAGCATGTTTCTATGTCTGTTTTCATCCGCTCCGTGCCCAGCAGCAAAGGCGATTTAAAAATGCACTCTAATTTTTTTTCACTGCAGAACATTTATTTTTATCTGAAAGACTGATTTATAAAAAGTAAAATAAAGACATTATTTAAACAATACGTAATAAGCAGGAAGTGGCGCTAATATGAAAGTGAGATTATTACAAAAGCCAAAGAAAGCAGTTCAGGATAGGAGAAAAAAAACAGAAAAAAGAGTGCCAATTTCTGATATTCTCTATGAGTTGCCACCGGCTTCTTCATTCTGCAGCCTCAATAACGTCGTTTCCCTCCCCCTCCGAATTTATACGTCTTTTGCGCATGCGGCTAAACGATTTTTAAAGCAATTCTGAGCTGTAGCGAGAAACAGTTCTAAACACTTTTTTGACTGTAGGTGACATTCTTCGGAGCTATATCAGATTTCGCAACCACACTGCAGTTATAGGAAGCTATTAACAAATGATGTTTATCCTTAACTGCATAAGATAATTGAAACTCTGTAAGGTAATGCTGTGAGTCAAATGAATTCCACGTATGAGTCAAAATGAATCTCAGGAGTTTGTGAACGTCTTAGGACTTACCCCCCAAGTGTCGGCAACAGAATTTTTTGTTCAAAATATTGGTTGAAACAATAAAGCAATCGAACAGGGTCCTGACGTTTGATAATTTGTTAAACGCTTGTGATAATCTAAAAAATAATATTTGTTCTTGTTTAATATTTAGATTCATAAAATGTGGTAATACTTTCAAAATGAACTCACAGGAGTTAAACTCACTCTGAGCTCTCATTGATGGGTTACAGTAGGATTGTTTCCATCCCAGGGTTAATTCACTTGTAAATATTCGGTAACATATAAAACATCTCTCTCTCTCTCTCTCTCTAACATGTTTTTATTACCCCAGAAAACGCCTAATGTTAATGTAATAAGTCTTCATTCTCGTATAATAATAAAGTTCGTGTAATAAATTCTCTTATAATAAAGCTTATTCTTCTTTTATTATGAAATGAAATTTTGCGGATTGTTCATCATTGAAGCCAACAGCTTTCCCTACATACCTAATGTGACCATGCGTCCCGTTTTTTGGTAGCCTGTCCCGTTTTTTAGTAGCCTGTCCCGTTTTTTGGTAGCCTGCCCCTTTTTTGGTAGCCTGTCCCGTTTTTTGGTAGCCTGTCCCTTTTTTGGTAGCCTGTCCCGTTGTCCCCAAGCACAGCTTCGGGGCGCCCAAATGTCCCGTTTTCATAAAGAGAGCAACCCACGATAACAATTTCAAACAAGAAGATGACAAAAATCTAATGGTAATGTCTAGTAGCCCGGTGATAACGGAGCATGCGCTATACGTGTCACACATATGTAAGTTGGTCAGAAGCCTCCTATATCACACTTAGTTCTAACTTCATTACTCCGCATGAAGTGACAGAATGAAACTCTGGGATTATTGAAACCGAAAGTCGTTGGGTGGAATTGTTCAAACACTTTCACGCCAATAATTTAAATCATACGAACTTTCGTATAATTATTCAATATATTCTATGTCTGCCCGGCGCTGATGCACTCGTAGAAAGGGTCTTTTTTCTTATGAATAAGTTGTGGACGAGCTAGAAAACACAATTGGAAGTCGCAGTTTATAGAACAACGTTAATTGCCAAAGTAAATTAAGTAATATACTGAAGCAAAGTAATATACTGAAGCAAAAATGTGTTCTTCAAAAAAATGCAAGATCACGAGAATTATTTATTTTCACGTGTTGATTCCTGTTCTTTTCATTAATAAATAGAAACTGAAGAAATATGTGTTTTCTTGAATACACATAATATTACCTAAAAATTAAAAAAAATGTTTGAGGGAAAAAATAAATGGTCACTTTATACATACCAGTTAAATGCTGCACATTGACCTTAGAGAAATTCAATGACACGTATGACGAAGATCATAATTTTATTATCGTAGAAAGCACATCATGTAATAAATCTTTTTTCTGAGATAATAATAACCTTCACGTAATAAATTCTCATATAATAAAGTTTACTTTCTTTTTGGTACGGATTCCGAAATTTAGTGTATTATTCATCACTGAATCCAGCATTTTTTTTTTTCATATCAGATTATTGATACAACGAGAAATTCAGTGACATTATATACACAAGATAATATTTTATACTCAGACAACGTGACCATCAATGTCGAAGATGAAGTCTTAATCCTGATATGAATGCACCTGAAAAAATGCGTGCAATTTTCGTAAAGTCAATCTGTCCATTTTGGTTTTGACAACTCCCATCTGTGGGTGTTCACAAATGTAACTTTAAAACAGTTCGCTAAACCACCATAAATTTTCTAAATCCTAATTTATATATGTTAAACGCTGATCTCCGCAAATGTATGTTACCAGTAATATACGACCACAGCTTAATTTCTTTTCTTGAATCTGACATGGTAAGATTCGACTTAACATCGAAGACGCCTTTCAAAGGTTCTGAAATCAAAATTTCAGTATTTATAGAAATGTTTTCATATTTCCTTTCCTTGGAAAACTTTCTTAATCTGACATGAAGCCTCGACTTAACAATGAAGACGCTTCTTCAAAGTGTTCAGAAATCAAAATTTCAGGATTTATAGAATGTTTATCTTATTTCCTTTTTTGAAAACTCTTGGAATCTGGACATGGTAAGATTCGACTTAACATCAAGACGCCTTCAAAGTGTTCTGCAAATCAAAATTTTAGGAGAAATGTTTTCTATTATATTTTTCTTGGAAACTTTCATGCATTTTAACTTTCTGAAAGCGACTGCATTTTCTGTTTTTCATGTTTTAATTCTTAGGATTGCATGTGTCTCTGAGAGAGCGAGGTCTAGGGATGGTTTTACAGACGACCTGCTATCCCTAATTCAAAAAAATATTATATTTCAAAATTAGTTTCAATCTGATTTAAGAATTAAGTAAAATTGCTATCAGTAGATGTTGTACAGAAAATCTGCGATCCTCGATAAGAAAAAAGAAAAAAAAAAAAAAAAGAGGAAAAAAAAAATGGCCTCCAGAAGAGCGTATATTCTTTTCATGTTTATTAAAAGCAGATGATTCATATTTACATTTTCTTAAACATTCATCGGTAAAAGTATTCTTTAAGGTTTCAGAAATATGATTAAATGAAAAAAGTTCGTTCATTCTCTTAAAAGCTATTTTTCTAACATGAAAGTCTATAAGAATAAAACTAATTAGGGATTGAGACTTAAATATTTCGAATCACAAAAAGTTCTAAAATGACTGAAAGAATATTACATTTGAAAGTAGAAAATTCAGTACCGATCTTTAACATGGAACTAAAAAAAGGTCTATATTTTAACGTAAGAATCAGTTTTATTGAATAAATAGGAACATTTCCAAGCGCTGAAACACGCTCTCCTGCTTAGTGTGCGTAAATCCGTAGGATGAAGGGGCGGACGTCATTAACATGACGAAAACCTCTAGACACTAGACATCCCGGTGGTTCGCAGTTATGTAAGAAAGCGGATATTCCACTGCATTTTGGGGGTGAGAGGACTTCATTTCGTTTGGCGCAGATGGACGGCGGAATCTTATTTTCTGATCTTCCGGATCGAAAACCGATTCTCGCCTGAACGAGCGTATTTAGTGCCGTTGCGGCGTAATTAATCCGTTTCCCTCCTTTCTTCGACTCTGTCTACACGTGAGAACCTATTCAGGGTTTCTTTCTCCTAGCGGTGGGTGACAAAGAGACCTTTTCGAAGCAAAATACATGATGAGCAGGCCTATAAAAATAACCATTCTCTACAGAACCATTTACATCTAGCCTTGCCTTGATGATCATGGGGTTTTAAAAAAATCCATTATTCTTAAAGCGGCTTTCCACCCTCACTAGGACTGGTACAATAGATGACAAAACGTTAGTAGGTTTATCACGTTTTGACCAAATATCATTAGGGGGAGAATATGCCATGCTCCGGAAAACCATCTACATAAGCGCACTAATGATGATGAGGTATTGAAAAAAATCATATTATGACCAGAATTCACCTAACTTGCTCCGCCTGAATCTTAAGAAACAAAAAGAACTAAAGCCCGCGCTTATAGTGTTATGCTGTATCTGGAAGCTACTGACATTTCTGAAAGGATAAATTTTGTATACATATATTGCCAAGGAGTGACGTTTTTTTTTGAATATAATTTAATCTTAGAAAACCAAAACTAAGAACAGAAATTTTGGTCACGCTCATTTTATCCGTAATCTTTTCTCCTTAATGCTTTGAAGTTTTTTTTGTTCCAATATTAAAAGTTTCAAAATTTCTTAAGTTAACCCCATTTCAAATCTCTCAATCCGATTGTATTTATTCCTGCAAATGAAAGTTTCTGTCACTCAAATGAAACATTTTGAAACTTAAAGTTCGTCTGTCTTCAAGAAACAAAAGTATTGCTTAGAACTTTTAGATAGAAACAAACAACAAAATGATTCATCATTACTTGTATTATGTTTCTTTAACGAAACATATCAACTTCCTCCACACTAATGCAAAGTATCCTATCTTGTCGCACGGTGCAAAGCGTTGCCACATCCAAACAGAGAAAAGCTAAAAGATTATATTCTCCCAACATCTCAAATAACAAATAATGCATTTAATAAGCGCCCTAAATGAAAAACAAACCAGCGAAGTTCTTTTTTTTTATATCATTTCCCATTTATATCTTAAAGAACAAAAGGGCTGGCCACAGTCACTAAACACAAAGGTCCAAGCAACAAGTGGGCACTATAGATTTTGTACCGATGTCCCGTCCGCATTCAAGGTCCTGACCTGGAAGGGTTCAACGAGGACTACGCTAGCAAACTAATGCGACTAAGCCCTATCATAGCTCGACATCGGAAAGAGGTAGGTGAGCTTACATTGAGGTTGGCAGACTAGATGCGGAACCCAGTGAGCTGGAATGCAATAATTTGGAGATTAAATATCAACTTCGGGAGGCAGGCGCACTAGGGAATTCGATATTGATGCCTTTACTGGATGTGTCTATCAGTCCAACCCCCCATAATAAGCCGAAGCTATTTACGCAATTAACAGGTGCTTTAGGTTATTTTCAAGTGATGTTTCTGAAGTCAGGATTTAAGTTGAACAGTAAATGGCGAAAAAGCACTAAAAATTCATATGATTTTATAAAAACATATATATTATTTGCCTGTCTTTTCTGGTCAATTTAAAACAATCAACGTTAAAAAATCAGAATTATTACAATTGATAGCTGAAAGTGTACCAGCTCTTCGACGTCAACATTGACATGGCAATCTTTAAAGATGCTATATCTCAAAGATGTTTTTTTATATTGCGCGACATTATATATCACAAGAATATTCAACATTTTACATGAATACCGAAATATATATTTAGCTATGTTCAACAAATTGACCACATTTTCATACATTCTCAAAAGAGGTTTTTTGGGGGGTTAGGAAAATGTGAGAATTCTTAACTATATTTTAAATTTTTTATTTTAAATTGGCATATGAAACAAGGGAGTAGAATTTAATTGTCAATAAATTGTGATTCAGTTTCTTAACAGACTGTTTCAGTTATAATACCAAAATATTGTTGCCTAGATAAATATTTTATTGGTAATCATGCGCGCAGTGACTATCCTATTTTTTCTCAAAATTATATCCCATTGATACTCTCTCAAATAAACACATATCAATATGAAGATATGAAAATTTGGCCATTATAAAGAGAAATGAACAGATATTTTTCTAGAAAAAAAAAATGTTAGTTTGTGAGATTGCATTATTTCAGACATATAATGTATCAATGGTGAGTTTCCTCATTTTTCGGGCTTTTATCGTATGATCCTTAAAGGATATTCTGATAGTTGAATTTATATTGTAAAAGGTATTATGAGGAATTTCTTCGTGAAATAAGCTAATTGTACTATGAAATGAAAACAAGGTCAGCCTGAGAAAAGCGTAAATTCGGTGCTAGCTGTCAACGGAGCCTTTAATAATAATGCATGACATGGCAAATAGTCATCAAGGACAGTCCCCACCAAACGGTACCATTGAATTCTTGATTTTATTTAGCATCATTACAGCAGTTTTTTTAATTTCCTCTTTTTAAAAAATAATAAAAACGTTTCAACATTACTTTCTGGCTTGAAGGTCGAAATTTCACTACTTTTGTAGTCATCCTTCCTTGTGTAGCTTTGAGCGTCGAAGACATTTTGATAGTTATTTCATTGTAATTTTATTAAATTATCGAAAGTATTGTATTGTTTTTTATGATTCTTTGTCAGGTGAGTCAAGTCTGTAAAGTAAAGAGTTTTGGTTTGCTTTTGCCTTGAGGTTTGACATTCATCACGACGATACAAAGTTTTATGACCTCACCCCCCCCAGACCGAATCCTAGATTCGCCACTGTAATGCTGAATTTTCAAATAAAAAGATGCCAGTTAAATTAAAATTGTCTGGTTTATTTATCTGCATATGTGAGATGGGTGCATTCCTCACCAGATATATAATTTTTAAGAGTAAGGAAATAGTAATTCGGTTTTCGTTTACATTTTTACTTAAGAAGACTTTTTAAATTTTTTTGTAAATTAACAACATTTTACAATTAATTTAAAATTGTTTACTTTGATATTTCATTTAAAAAAAGTATCCTTTACTTCTTCAAAAGTCAGAGTTGGGGTCAATTGACAATCTTTCTTGTCCCAGAGAATTCATCAAGTAGGATTCTA
Source organism: Araneus ventricosus (assembly GCA_013235015.1). NCBI lineage: Eukaryota > Metazoa > Arthropoda > Arachnida > Araneae > Araneidae > Araneus > Araneus ventricosus. Next base: position 26,425 of record BGPR01011431.1, read on the forward strand.
TTAACTTTTAATTTTGAAAATGAACGCTTGGTACTAGTCATGGTAACAGGAATAGTTAAAAACTACATCAAAATAGTACACACTTCAAAAGCTTGAGGAGTAGAGCGCTATAATTTAATTTTATGCTATTTGGCACTGCATTGATTTTATTAATGCATGTGATTGCAACACCTCGGTTATGGGCCCTTCAGAAAGTGGGACCGTGGCATTGTACCAATCTGTCCACCCAATAGTTACGCCACTGGTTAAGGCTCTTGCTCTTTGATTACATTGCAGAAATTGGTAAAGTATTTTTTTCCTTCTTTATTTCTCTTGCTACAGTTCAATTATTCAAAATAAGATAATTGTTTTTCAGTGCATTTTCAAAACTGCTGTATGTGTGCTATAGGTATGAACAGAACATTCATGACTAACATGCAGACATTGAGTTCTATTCATTTAATTCTGTTAAAATGCAGAAAATTCGACATCTGAAAATGTTAAATGCAAATATTTTGGCTTAGTAAAATCTAATATTTCTTTTTAAATATAGATTTTGCATTACTATTCGAAAGTTTCTGTATTAAAGAGCAGTATTTGTATAAAATGTTTTCGTGGTTAAAATCATTGAAAAGCCGAGTTATATTCTAATTTTCTTTTATTATCGGAGAGTGACGGAATGTACGTACATCTTGGTTTAAGTTTCAAGTAAAAAAGAGAACAGAAAATCTCTGCATTTTCTCAGGTAGGGATTTAACATATAGACACGTGATCAAAGTGAAGGGAATAATAACTATTTTTAGTAAATTACGTAAGTGTTTTAGGGGAAAGTATGGCGGCAATAAGTCGCTGATTTAGCGATTTGTGTAGGCGCATGGAAGTAATTAGAATATTTTTTTAGTAATAAATATGCCAAACTTGAGATTTAAGGTATCCGATTGGTTTAAAATCGCCGTTTTTGATGAAATTATCAAAAAGGTTTTATGACTTAAATTTGTAGCCTGTTTAACCAGCTTTCTAAAACTGCCTCACTTTTTACTCTACGTGAATTACAAATGGAGTTACAGCTGTTTTATTACCTAACTGTAAGCATTATTTTATGCTGCATGAAAACTTTAAATGTGTTTTCTGAGAAATGATATTTTTGAGGAAAACTGTAGACCGTAACAATGATTTCTCAACAAGTTATTCAAGTATTGATATGAAATTTTCTGAGATTGTTTTCTGTAATATGCTTGATGTTTTCCTCTAAAAACTAAGGCCAATTTTAAAATCAAGTATTATTTTTAAGCGCTTAAATATAAACGAAAATCATTTTTTACGAAAAATTACCAGCTTAGTAACTATGTTCAGCTATATCTCAGAACTATTTTGAAGTACAAGAGATATTTTAGAGCATAACACTGATAACTGTCATAAAAATGTACTCCTACAAGGATTTATGCATATTTAGAATATGATTTTGTCAATGGCTGTTAGCGTAAGGCAAATATTTCAGTCATTTTTCTTCAAATTTCTCAGTTTTTTTTTTAAATATTATTTTGAAAGCTAATTTTACAATATTTTCATAGTTTTAAAACATATGCAGTTGAAAAATAACATTAAAAAATATATATAAGTCATTTTTCAAAAAAATGTCTCCGAACACAGTCGGATACCTTAATGTACCTCCAGAGCGGGAAATAAAACGAAACTGGAGTTTACGAAAAGCGATTTTGAAATACATTAATATAGTACTAAGTTTTTAAAATATATAATATTAGAATTTAAAGTAAAATTATGTGAGATTATTACATGTATGCGTTTCTATAAAAACATTACTCAAAAATAAAAGTCACTTTATATCTAGAATTTAATGATACTTTTAAGGGAAAAAACAGTAACCTTTGACTTATTATAGGAACGGAACGGAAAATGTCAAAAATGCCAGTCTTAGTTCAATGTGACCTTCTAAGAGACCTTAGAAAACGATTAGTCAACTTCACCTATGCCTCATATTCTAGAGTAAATCAAACTCCCACGTTCCAATAAAAAAGAGAATTTCTTCCTCAAATAATAAAAATAAAAAATTAAGAAAACACGCGACTAATGTTATAAAACCCAAGACTTGTGTCTTAAAAAAAATATTCCATAGTAATAAATAAAAAGCAGTTTGTTAAAAAATTTGCTTCTATCACCACCTGCGTAGCGAGAGTATAACCTTGCTATCACGCCACCTGGTGGTCGACCTATGGCCTAATATGTCAGTAACATGAAGTTTTGTGACTTTGGTAACTCAACTTTGACCTCTGCGGAATGGAATGCTAAGATGCGCTATTTACCTCCACAATTTAAAAGACAGTAAGGTTGAATGTTGTGTGGGTAAAAGATCATTAATACGTTCTCTTATTTGTGCTTTAAAATTAATTGGATGATCACGATACTTTTGGAATTTTTGTTTGTTTTCCTATTAATGATCCAGCAAATAGTTTTGTTAATGACCTTGGAACCCAGTGATTTATGCTATTATTTTTCCAAGCGGTAATGAACGTTGATCTACAGTCAAAATGCCACAGTTAATTTCATACTTAATTGGACGACTGGTGACAGTGTTTAATTGTGAGAAGCAAATGTGCAATTTTTCATCAAGTCTACCATGACAGCCTTGGAAGTTTGGCAAAAATATTCAAACTATATGAAATTTCAGGAGGAATTAATGACTTTTTGAAGACATAAATTTTTATTTGATGTTTCTTGAAACTTTAATGCCGCAAATTTAAGACTTCCTCGCATTATTTATTAGCAATAAAAAAAATTGTATGCTTTCGTACAATCTTAAAAACAAATAAATAATAAATGTTGTTGAATAATTGCGTTAATTTACGTACCTTCAATTATTTCTTGTTCATGTTATCAATCTGAAGTGTTTCCTTCAACTCATTTCAGTTCATATTAACTTATATTAACAAAAAAAAATTTACAAGGTTCCATTTTGTTCATGAAACAGAAGACATTTGAAGCAAGGAAAGCTAACATTTTGAGATTGTTATGGTGATATCAGAAAACCACTTTTTTCGAAGATAGTGTTTCCTTATTAAAAAAAGGAAATAAATTGTTTCGAGATGTTTAAATTAAATAAGTTTTAGGAATTTTCAAAAATCTTCTGTACATTTATTAAAATCATAGTAGCAGAAGAAATGACTGAAAATTTAAGAATTATTAACGTAAATTCATGGAAACACCTTATTAGTTTTATATGTTGATTGTGCGGATAGTTCTTTATTGTAACTTGATTGATAAATAAAAATCGTCGCATTTCAACTAGCGTATTCCATCATACTTAAAATATATGCTTTCAAAAACCGACCAGATGCGATTCCCAACTATCAATACGTTGAAGTCTATAGTTAATTGCCTTATATTGTCACAAAATATTTAGAAATACGGAAAACAAATGCATTATTATCAAAAAGCAATAATAATGCAAACGGAAAATCATTATGTATGTAACATCAGTCTTTAAATGTGAAATGCAATCCATTTTGGTCATGGTTCAATCCTCTTTTATTCAATCATTGAAGATATTAGGTTATTTTTTCATAGCTAAAGGAATCATTTTTTACGGAGCTCCATGACCAGGATTAAAGAGGTTACGACCGAGCGGCGCGCTGTTGTCAGCTTACATGCTTGAATCAAAAAGGGCAGTCAACAATGCGCTGAGAGATTATATATGGCAAAAAGGGGATTTTCCCGGAAGACTCGTGACTCGAAATGAAAGTCGTAGTGCGGTTATTACGATGGAAGTAGAAGTAATTACAAATGAGGTGTCGTTAAAAATGCTTTAAGAAAGTTAAAAACTTAAAATATCACATGTATAAGCATTAATCATTTTTATTTTTCGGCAAATCATTTTGCTACCATTACTGACAAAAGCAGATTTTTAAAAAATCTTCTCAACTGATAGCGGAACTACTCTGAAAATAATAAAAGAAACCCATTTTTTTTTTTTTACTGCACATTACTGGACTTCAGGCTAAAATAATTTCATATACATTCATGAACATCTACATTACGTCATTTGAGGAGATGATGTTCATAATTCTTTCCTGAAAATAACACGACTGCGTTGAAAGACAACTCCTGAAATAACTCAAAAAAGCGACTATAGAAATACATCAAAGAATAGGAAAGAATAAAAATCAAAACTACCAGTAGCTGACACTCATATCGAAGCCTTATCCATCACCGATAAGTTATATCCAAGTTCCAAGGTTCCTTTAACTGTAAATCAAAAGCGAATATGAATTATGTTCGAACCACCTACTGTTCAAGAGGACATCTAAAAAAAAGAATGGCAGGGCATTTGATTTGTAGCGATCTGACTTCAGTTCCCAAAGTCGTCTGCCACAGTTCAGCAGCCAAACGATTTAAATGCTGACAGGATTTATTTTCACGTGACTCCTGTCTAGGCATGAAATATGGAACAGAATTCTCAATGAAGAATTTTGTGTTTATTTGCGAAAGTTCTTTTTTCCCCCCCCCCGCAGTATTACCCCCGAGATAAAGACAATGCCTGTCTGGAGGCATGCTTTGAAGAGTGGGAAAAGAATGTTTTGATTCCCCCAACCCCCACGCGCAGACGATTTAAGGCGCTGATAAAAATGCAGCGATGACATACGACTTACTTGTTTAGGCATTTTTGTTCCTTTTTCGTTGTTGTTCCCTCCAAAATTTAGTCAGCTGCTAACTTCTTTTTCTATTTTTTTCGCTGCGAAATCCAGCTGCCATGTTTCACGTGGGGATTTTCTTGTGACATTATCTTTAGTGGATTGTTCTTGCGCCTAATCTGAACTGATAATCTGCGCGTTACAAATGGAATTCCAGGTTTTCCGTTGCAGTATATCGTAAATTATCGCAACAAGATGGCATTTGCGCTTCGATAATTTTTTTCCCCGACAGGGAATGAATTGTTTTCCCTTATGTGCTATTTTATTTCTTGTTGTTTAAAAATAAAAACTTGCAGAGAAAAGAAATACCTAACAAAATATCAATATTGTTTAGCTCCAAGTTTACTACTTACAGAACGAAGTAATTTTCAGGAAATACAGTAGAGTCTCCCTACAACGAAGTCTCTCTACAACGAATTTCTCCCTATAACGAAATTTTTAATCGGAATGTTAAATAACATTCAAAATATTCTCCATATAACTAAGTGGTTGTCTCCCTATAACGAATTTTTTCAGAGGTTTATCTTTTCGATTTTTGTCATTTTTGAAGAAAGTTGCTAATTTCTGTGCAACCAATTCGCTCACACGTGCATGTTTCTGGAACCGCTCACTCTTAAAATGTGAAAATTTTTCTGAAAATTTAACATCACGAAATGCAAAGCAATGTAAAATAAACGCAAGTACATACTAGTACATATTATTCTCTAAATTGGTGAATTGTCTTAACTTTTGAGCATTTTATTTATGCAATAAAAATTAGTATAATTTTAATAAATTTATGATATATATATTACTTCATTTTTAATAGAAAATCATAATTAAATACATTTGAACTTATCGCACCTATTGAAAAGTTTGGAACATTTACTTAAATAACTGCAAAAATCTCTAATCTCCGTATAACGAAATTTTCTCTAACGAATTTTTCAATTGGAACCAAGCGATTTCGTTATAGGGAGACTCTACTGTAATTCACTTTTCTTTAATGCAGTCTTCAGTAAATGATTTCGGAATGTTCAGGCGATTGTATAAGATGACCAATTGTCCTCCCTTAGGAAGGATAGTCCTCTTTTGCAAGTTCTGTCCTTCCTTGAAAAGTATCCTTCTACATGTCCTCCTTTTTCGATATTTGAACACTAATTTATGAAGATCCGTATTCGTTCGATGCCAGACATTAAAATAGGTGACAATCATCTCTTTGAAGAGATTAGAAGACTGAATGTATATTTAAATTCTGAAAAAATAATACAATAGGAAAAAAAACACGTTGAAATTGATAAAAGATGGGTAGAAATATTCAGCCATTTCAAAAAGAAATAAAAAATTCAGAAATTCATTATAAAAATTTATTTATTCTTGTTAAATTTACGTTGTGCTGTTGTCGAACTAATGCAGCAGTTGAAAGCGTTTTTCAATTGCAGATGATTTTTGGATTAGTGAGAAATCCAGATTGAATGTTGAGACTGCAACTGCAGCACTTGCCGTAAAATTCAGTATGAAGAATATGTCTTATTCATATATTTTTAATATATTATTAGAAGATGTTATATTGAAAAAAATATTCATCCAACGAAAAGTACTCATTTAAATAATAATAATCATGTAAGCATAATTACAATATAAAATGTTACAAATGTTTTTATTACTTATCATATTATAACGTATTCTGCATTATTGCTGCAATGAATAATGTCGTGATGTATAGTTGGATCAAATAATAATAATATGAAGTTTGGTGTCTGTTACTCAGTGGTTAGAATTTTGAAATCAAATATATCCTAATTATATTATATGCAATACAATAAAATTTAAAATTTGGAAAAATTCACAATCGAAATTACCTTTGCATCAATAGGCAATTGATTTGACTTTAGAAGTAAACAGATCACCTCACTACGATTAACTTTAAATGTTTTAAAGTTAATGGCCAAAAGAATAGTATTGCGTTGTGTGTTTTTTAAAGATTAGCATCCAGGTTCGGCATACAAATCTATGAAAAGATCAGATCGGGCAAAATTCTTCAGAAGTCAGTGTGCTGTGAGTTAATGATTGAAGGAACATATATTTTTTTTTGGTTTTCTAAGGCTAACGTTTATTTAACACTTGACACAAAAATAAACCATACATTTAAGAAGATTCTTGATTATTCAGTTGATATAATGTAACATTAAATTTCAAATTTAAAAGGGAGGCCCCACCTCACTAGACAAATATCAAGACTATTAAACACATTTTATCAAAGTTTCTCAAATTTGAAAGGGCATGCGCAGTTACATTTGTGATGTTACTCGATAATGACCCCATATGCACGGAACAGCACAACATTATGCGTTTTTTTTAATTAAACGAAATAAGCCATATACAATCAAATGAAACTTCTGAAAAGCATTAAAAATACTGAATTCAGCACTCGAAATAAAAAAAACAAACATACATTCAGATTCATTTTTGATATTATCAAATAAGAAACAATTGGTAGGCATTGTTGAGATGCTTAAATAATTTGCCGTTCAAAGTTTCAAAATAAAGCTTTGTTTAGCAACGACTACTATCTTTAAAAGATTCGTTACAGTTATTTAGCAGTTCACGCCAAAAACACACATTAAAAAATCATAAAAAAATTGTTATAAAAACTTTATCATTGCATCCTAATTATCTAAGGAAATGTTTCTACAAATAATCAAAAAAATTAATAACATGAGATCTGTCTAGTAGTTTCAAGTTCGGGAGAGTAAAATGTTACCGACCACTAACCAGACATCAAGAACACAGTTTAATTATTAATGACAAGGAAAAAAAGACATTTTGCTGATCAAATTAAACATTCCAGTCTAGATCGACACATGAAGGAAATTAATTCATTCAATAATCTATTCAAATTGCTCGACGACATTGTATCAAAAACTTTGCCGACAGGAATTTGTAGTGATATTAATAAAGTTGCTTTTACTAGAGAAGATACGTACGGAAGAATTCTCTGGTAAGGCTTGCTTAAACTTCGAAAACTTGACATCATCTTGATACATGCTACGTCGTGCCGCCTATATCTCCATCAACATCTGGCTTGAAGATAAGGTCGCTCACCTCACCATTAATAAATTGAAAATAAAAAATATATAAACAAAAAAAAAAACGACACAGATGGCAGCGGTTCGTGAAATTAAAAGAAAAGAAAGTTTCGACAAGCTTTCAGAATCATTACCACAACAAATTAACAAAATCGAAATTCAAAACCAGAAAAAAGCTTTTTATCACAGACTGATTAATTCATAAACATCCTTGACCGGATGTTGTCTTGCACTGCGACAAGCAGCACCCAATACATTACACATTTATCATTAGTTATTTTTTTACACCTATCGCTTGGACGCGCCTATCTGTACGACAAATATGACAACCCTGAGCTGCTGATCAGATGTGCCTCGACTGCTAAGGGGGAGGGGAGGATGGGGGGGGGGAATGAACAAGTTGATAGGAAAAAAAGAACGTCACTTGTCAACGCTGATTCAACACCTGAGACACAATATCGTGGTTCTAAAGCTTTGTTTTTGATTAAAGTGGTGAAAATATTTACCGGTAGCCTCATGGTAGAGTAAAATCACGATTAATTGTGGTGGGAAATGATAGATGATTGTTTTTAGGGAAGCAATCGTCTGAAAAGTCAAGCAGATGGAAAACATCAAAACTCGAGGAAGTGTTTTGCCTATGCTTTGGGTCCTCCATCTCAAAACGACCTTTCAGATAGATAGAGAAAGACAAAAAAGTATCGCTGACCGTGATGGGTAATTTTTCTCGGATTCGATTTTTATTCCTCTCCTGTACTTTCGAGTGTCATTGTGGCTGATTCCCACAGTTGGTTAAAGGCCATTAATATGCTTTGTCAGCAATTTAATGCTTTTGCTGTTTCACAGATGGTGACATCTGTGAGAAACTTTTCGTGGCGTCGAGTTGAATAATTCAATACATTATATAATCGCTGTTTTACACATGTTGTGATCATTCAGATGATTGTAAGAACTTGAAATCAAGATTTATAGAAACAAAGAGGGAAGCTACGGAATATTTATTGATTAGTCACGCGTTGGTTCCCCAATCGTTTTAATTTCAAAACTGGTCCTGAAGTTCCGATCCTTTCGAAGAGATGAAATAAACTATTTTTTTCGAATTCATATGTATCAACTCTTAATTTTTGAAGTAAACAAATAAAATAAAATCATAATTTTAAAAAAAATTACATAAAAAGGAAGAAAGAAAAAGTGTCGAATAAATCCTGTGAGTTCTTCATTTACTTTACATTGAGATTTCATTCAAAGTTTCAGAATTCAATAAATTCAGTCAAAGCTGTTGGTAAGAGAAAAAGAATGTGTGTGATAATAAGTAGTTAAAGGTTTGTTGACACCATCCTGATTGTAAATAATACTTTACTTCATATACCATTTCATAGTTAATCGATTGATTCACTCTCTGAACTTATTTATACTGATATTAAAGTATATATTCCTTTATATTGTTATAACACAGGGCTTATTGAAGTGTTTATACAGGGTGTCCACACTTATCGTGGTCCAATAGCTAATTTCTAAACCGTTAGAGATGGACATATAGTTCCAATTGTAAAAATGCTTGAAATGAAGGGAAGAATTATGATATATGCTTTTTGAGTGAATAAATATATTCCTGAAAAGTTTACGAAATCTAACTTTTTATACGGCACCCCGGTCCTGTCAATTATATTTAGTAAAATATTCTCGACGCTCTATCATTTTAAACCAAAAAGTCCCACTCTTTTGCGACTAAAACTGACCGAGTTATGGAGCTTGAATATCGCTGACTTAGACCACTTTACACCATTTCAATAGCCGTCTTGAAGACGATTCACCAATCAATGCGCAGTACTTGCTCGACGAGGCCGCTGATTGGTTAAAAATCATGAAATTCGAAGCTCCATAACTCGCTCAGCTTTTGTCGCAGAAGAGTGGAACTTTTTTTGTTTAAAACTTTAGAGTGTCAAAAATATTTTACTACATATGACTGATAGGACCAGGGGAACTTATAAAAAGTTAGAATTCGTAACTTTTTCAGAAATGTATTTGGTGACTCATAAAACATAAAATGTAATTCTTCCCTTTATTTAAGGCATTTTTCCGATTGGAACTATATGTCTATCTCTAACGGTTTAGAAATTAGCTATTGGACCGCGATAAGTATGGACACCCTGTATATATCATGATTGCTAATATTCTATCATAAAATGCAATCCATTCAAATTCAATATTTAGGCATTACCAATTAAATATTCATATCAATATTATTAGTTGTATAAGAGTTAATCGAAGATTTTTTTCTTTTTTAATTCGGTGATATTCATTTTTTTACTATAGTCAAGCAATAAACTTTGCGTGTATTACGTTGTTAGAATGATGCCCATTTTAATTTTCTTCTTTCTTTCACTGGAATTTTGAGAAAAAATTACTCGATTTTACAAGAGTTTTAGAGATAATTTGTATCGATATTATTTGAATATATTTCAGGTTAAAGTTTTTATAGAGTTTAATCAAGTAATTAATAAAATAATTGTATGGATTTTATAAGAAAAATACACATGAAAAAAGATATAATATAAAATAAAAAAAATATATAATAACTTTGCCATATTTATATAAAACCTTTTCTACTCACATTAACATCATTCGTGTTCTTTAGTATTATAAGGATGAATGTACTGACGTTTTATGAATTTATAATTTATTTCATTAATTTTATTTAAATTAGTCATTAGATAATTTTTAATTTTGTTTAAGTTAGATAATAAATATGTTCTCTTATATGTTGAGGAAAAAATTTTATGCCTAAAATAACTGTTGGATGATAATGATATAATGATGTTGATAATATAAAAAAATGTTGGCGCAAAACTTCCTTTGGGATTTTCATTCCATGCTTTTAATAATCGTGGATTGTTAAATAGAATTTTGAGAAACGTTTTCATTCGATAATCGTCGTTCTCTTTTGTGTTATAAGTTGAACGATGATGCATTTCTTTTTGATGACAGGTGCATGCGCAGTACCTAATACAGAACAGCATGCAGTTATATGTAGGATTGCCATAATTGCCAAGTCTCGATACGGGACGTTTTAATTGCTAAATAACTAAAACATGAAATAAAAGACATGAAATTGAAAAAAGTGGGTAGATAATGGTTTATTTTACTCTGATAAAAAATCAATAAAGTTTAAGCAATATATTAAAATGAACACGTAGAATAATAAAAACGATTCAGGGCCTTTTTAACTCAGTTATATTTTAAAGTTGACTTAACTTTCTTAATTATATCATTTTCTTCTTTCACATAATTATAAAATTGGGCTCAAGTCATTTTAAAATCATAATGACTCAGAGTTTAAGGAAAAAACGGGACAAAAACGAGACAAATAATAATACGGGACTGAGTAATGAAATACAGTGACAGTCCAGTATATACGGGACGTATGGTAACCCTAGTTATATGACACGCGCAGTTACGTTGCCATATGACTTTGACGTCACTTGAATTGATTCTATTTTGTATGACGATTTTGACTCAGTATTCTGAATTTTTTATTCTTTTAAACCTAACTTGGAATATCTTTTTCTTTATTATACCATAAACGTAATAAGGCTTTTTTACATACACCCAATTCTTATTCTTCAAACACTCTTTAGCGTTTAAAGAAAAGCGATGCATTACAACAATCGTATCATCCTGCGCTTGGTTTGAAAATAAAAGTATAAAGCGGAACACTGAAAGAATAATAAAATAGCGAATCTTCCAGCCATTAAAATCCTCCCATGAATACTAATGTCATTACAATGTTTAAATTAAAAAAGTAATATTCTAAACATTTCCGAGAACAAAAAAGTACTTCTCGAAATAAATGATTCTGAGAATCCTTAACAGTTCTTAATGATTCGTTTTAATGAATGCAAGTTGTGTCTGATCCGCGTAACATGATTAATATTTATGTCAAAATGACCGGCTGACTTTTATAAACATTACAACACTGCTCAGAAATAAAGTTGACATCAAAAGTTCGTAAATTAATTATTGTGGAAAGCTTATAAAGGAAGCCTAGTGTATAGAATCTTTTTCCTACAAATGACCCAGTTAGGTGGAAGTGGAATAACTCGAAATTACCTTTTAATTTTAAGTTTAGATTTTGTTATTGAAATTTTGTGGTTACAATAAGTCAGATGTAGGCGTGTATTGTCCTGAATACCCAAGACAAATATTTTTTTAATGCCAATACTTTTTTGGTACATTTACGTCAGCCCGGCTCCTGGCACAAACCTGCCACATCTTATCGATAATTCTCATCACAGAATCTTATGGATGAATGTTGGCGCTAACGGAATGGCGCCAAAAGTTTGGCGACGATTGGGTCCTTGCTAACGAAAAAGAACCGCTTTTTCATAGATTTTACCATAATATTTTTTTTTTACTACCAATACTTTTTTGGTACATTTACGTCAGCCCGGCTCCTGGCACAAACCTGCCACATCTTATCGATAATTCTCATCACAGAATCTTATGGATGAATGTTGGCACTAACGAAATAGCGCCAAAAGTTTGGCGACGGTTTTAAAAGTTTAGGTCCTTGCTAACGGAAAAGAACCGCTTTTTTATAGATTTTACCATAATATTGACGTCAGTCTGTATATGCACAAATAAATGACTTCCAATTAGAAACACTGTGTTAATTTTGGAAACCAAGTTAAATTGCAGTTCTAGAAATAATTTGTTTAAATCTGAGAAAATTTCAAACGATTCAAGTCCAATTATACTCGGATTTCTGAAGTTAATCACCTATACAATAGTTCTTTTTATTGATTTATTTTTTTCTCTGACAGTTATTGATTATTTTGTGTGAAAATAGTCACTTTGGTAAAAACTTTCAAAACCTTTTTAATGCTTCATTTGATGGTGTTTCTTTTTTCTCTTTATATAAAAAAATAATTCCCGAAACATTTTTATTTTCATTTTTCTGTAGTAGAAGATAATTAGAAAAAGGTAAATATATCCTCTTAGTGATTGATTAATTCGTCATTTTTTAAAACCAATTTTATAAAGAGAAATGCAATCTTTCACAATTTTTTAGGCACGAACTTTAAGTAACTTCAGAAATTATATAAAAATTTTTTTGATTATTATGTCACATTTATCGAGAATGTCTAAATCTATAAATTTCTACTATAGATTCTTATGTCATAGATATAAGCTAGTTGATATGAAAGATATAATTTTTAATAACAGTCTTTAAAAAATTCATCGTAATTTTAGTGTTACTGTCATATCGAAATACTATCGGAGCATTGCCTTAACAGTCTCATTTTTGATTTTATTATATAGCAAAAATTAAAATGTGAAGTTACCAGTTATCATTAAAAGGCAAAATTGGCATACATATCTCCTGTACTGATGTCTTTACGTTATGTGATGGACGAAGGCGGCATGGTAGTTAAAATAGTACTGAGGAAGTGCTGTAACCTTTTGAGACACCGCGCCCATTTTAATGGACGTTTGTGTTTTATTTACAAAGGAAGTTTCTTTCCATTGAAAGCCCTTAACTCCCACTGTCCAATGCTTTGTATGGTTCCATGTTCTCATCTATTAATTTTGCATAATTAATTATATTAATTAATATGTAATTGATAAATCCATTATACAGGGTGTCCAACAAAGGACTCCCTCATTTTAAAATTAAATAACTCGGCAACGGAGATCGATAGAAGAACGAAACCAGTGATATGCTTAGTCTGAAAGCCGTAAAAATCTGATACAAAAGTTTCAAAATTAGTTATAAATGTTGCCGAAAGGTGGCGCTGCAGGTTGTAATAGCTATTCAGAATCCGATAAGAAATCTATAAACTGTCCTTGGCAAGCACGAAAAATGCCTAATTTGAATCGATTGTGATGTGATTGCAACGATTACTTGCAAATGACAGTTTATAGCTGTCTTCTCGAAATCTGAACTGTGATTACAACGTACAGCGCCACCTGTCGGCAACATTTATAACTAATTTTGAAACTTTTGTATCAGATTTTTACGGCTTTCAGACTAAGCATATCACTGGTTTCGTTCTTCTATCGATCTCCGTTGCCGAGTTATTTAATTTTAAAATGAGGGAGTCCTTTGTTGGACACCCTGTATATAGTGTTATATAATCATATCAAGAGTATTAATCTCGATTTTTGTGAAAATTGGTCGAAAATTACACATTTATGTCTCAAGAGGGTAATTCAGGAATTGGAGAAATTGAACTTGAATACAGCTAAAACCGGGGCGAAGCCATATAACGTACATTCTTTACATATTTCTTTGTACAACAGTAGCGAGTAAAATACATTTTTGTTTTCATATCTATCCGCCACTGACTAACGAGAAAGCCAGAACTGCAGTACTAGCTTGTTTGGTTCTTGAGGGTGGCTGACAACTCCCTTTCAAAGGCTAAAATATATATTATTATATATATTTTATATTATTATTCCTACATATATTACATCATATTATAAAAAGTCAGATGGCTGATATTTTTAATCAATCTTATTAGCGTTTTTATGTTTGTGTTTTGTTTTTCCTCTTTCTTTTGAAATAATGCTTTTTGAGGTACAGATCTCCTTTGTCTTTTGTTGGGAAATTTCGGGCTAAGAGAAGCTGGTGTAATGCAATAGTTATAATTCTTAAAATTTAGCAAAATTAATTAATTAAATTTTAATTAAAATAAAAAACAATAACATATTTTGCATTAAATAGAAAGGCGCATATGCAGCCAAATCTAACGAAATACAAAAACAAATAATAGAAATTTAAATTAAAAGAAAATAAATTAAAAGAAAACAATGATAAAATGAAAAATAATGAAAACAATAGACGTTTTTGCGTGCAAACGCAGCAGCAAAAAGTAATTGCTTCAACAGAAATTTTTTTAAAATGCAACAAGAACTATAGAAAAACCAAAAGTTTACAAATACTTAGAACAATTTGTTAAGAAATTATTCAAAATGAAAATGAACTAAAATGGCTCACTCATCAGAAACCACACGCCATTTTTAGTTCAAAAGGGAACAAGATTTTCTGTGGAAAGGAATGACAAAAAGTCAAAATTTATTCCTTAAGCTTCTTACAGAAAAATTTCCCAATTATTATTTTGAATCCATATCGAATCAAGTCCTTGGCCCTTGAAAAAATGGACTAGAATGGATTCCTTGTGTATTTTCTTCGATTCCTCTGAGTTTATCTTTGTTTTTTGGCTTTCTTTGTATGATATTGATCTCCATTGTTCTTTGTTTTTTGTTTGCAGCTGCAATTGCGCGCTACTTAAACATTCTTTAATTTTATTATCTAAATTTTATTGTTTATAAATAATTTTTTTGTTGTTTCTGTTTAAAGTTTAAGTTAATTATTTTATTTTTAATGTATTCTAAGTTTTCTAGTTGATTGTTTTTATGCTCATATTATTCTCCATATATATGACAATAGCCAATTTTTCAAACCTAATTATAAAGTCAACCAATCCGCCACGTTTTCAATTTTTGAATGACAATATTATTATGCTAGTATACTATTTTATTAGTAATATTGTTTTTGTTTTCAACATTTCAGTGAGCCGTAGTGGCTTCGTGGTAGAGTCACGGCTTCGTGGAAAGAGAGTCACAAGTTCGAGACCCGAGTTCACCATAGAACCGCCGTGTATGTGGTCCGGGTGAACACCAAACCTGGCGCCGAGACCCAAACCTCCTCCTGGAGGTGTGGAGTAGAATTTTGGAGGTGGATGTGCCGCCTCAGGAGCCATCCTCAGCATCTGAAAGCGGTTTAAAATCTCGACGTCCATTCCAAAATAACCTTCGTGTTACTCCAAAAAGGGACGATAATACGTATCACTGTACGAATCTAACTATGCTTCTAGTACATTGTTAATTTTTTGTGTGTTGTAGGTTTTTATTCTTTTGTGTGTGTGTGATTTTTTATATCCTTGTGTTCTTTGTATATATTTTACTTTTGCTTTATACAGTCGACGCTCGTTATAACGACCACTCATTATAAAGATCATTCCGTTGTAACGACCAGTGATAAAATCTCCAACTATGTTTCCCTATGCGGACTCCATCATCATTCTGCCAATGTGCTAGTTCACGAGGACAGAGGTGGAGTTCCGTAATATATATGTGTTTCCCTATGCACTCTATGTTGTTTTACTTCCGGTATAACGACCGTCCAGTGTCGTCTAATCCCAATATAACGTCCGAACTCAGCGGACACTCTTCCCGGTATTTCTCCAAAATTCCTTTATTTTCTTCTTTAAAATCTATTTTAGAAATATATTTTTAATTGATAAAATTTTATTTTTAATACCAATGATAAAATATAATTTGAGTATTTAGTTGGAATCTCTTTAAAAATAGCCTATTTTTACGGAGTATGTGTACATTTTTTAATTATATCCACTATAGCGACTACTCGTTATAAAGACCTTTTGCTGTGGGACGCAGAGGGTCGCTATAACGAGCGTCGACTGTATTTGTATTCTCATTTATATTTTTGATCTTGTACAGCTGGTCTTTAGGTTCATATGCATATATATTTCTATTCAATTACATTTTTACATAAATTTCTTCCGCTCCACTCCTATTCAACTGATCAGGAATCTCAATGATTCTAGGTGCAGGGGTATGGGATGGTGCTCTATTCTGTGTAAATTAAACACCATTTGAAAGTGGAAAAAAAAAAATCTGAAGTTGGTGTACCAAAATCCGTATATATATTTTTTTCTGAAAATAAAAAAACGTGTTTTTTAAGCTTCGATTCTAGGCCAATGCCAAATGCTGTGTTGAAAGGAAATCCAAACCCTGCAATTTCCAGAAGAACCAATCAGGGCGCCGCTGTGGGGCGGATCCAGTCACCGGTCCCCTCGGTTGGCGACCTCTGATTTGTGCACGCAACCTCGCGCTGAAAAAGAGCCATCAAGGTGGAACGGTGTCATTTGCATGACCATTAATTACGACACAATCACTTTTCTCCATTAAACTGAGGGTTGGCGATAAAGTGGCATGTGCCTAAAGTTTATCACTGCTTGGAATCGATAGCACTTAAAATACTTTTTTTTCAGAGCTGCAATTACTGGAACCTGTTATTGACATGCAGGTATTTTCATGCCAGCTTTTATGATAAACAGAAATCGATCTTCGCCTTCTTGCTGCCAGCTTTTATGATAAACAGAAATCGATCTTCGATATAGTTTTTTTATCGGACAAAGGATAGCTGTGAGATACATTAGTGTCGAGCGCTGAATTGTTTATTTGTTGAAGCAACCGGAGTTGATTTCGAAAATACTGACGAGCAATTAATTTAGGCAGAGAGAAAATGAATATACAGTCGACGCTCGTTATAACGACCATCTGCGTCCCACAGCAAAAGGTCTTTATAACGAGTGGTCGCTATAGTGGATGTAATTAAGAAATGTACACATCCACGCTCAGCAGTTCCGTAAAAATAGGCTATTTTTAAAGAGATTCCAGCTAAATACTCAAATTATTTTTATCATTGGTATTAAAAATAAAATTTTATCAATTAAAAATATATTTCTAAAATAGATTTTAGAGAAGAAAATAAAGGAATTTTGGAGAAATACCGGAAAGAGTGTCCGCTGAATTCGGACGTTATATTGGGATTAGACGACACTGGATGGTGGTTATACCGGAAGTAAAATAATATAGAGCGCATAGGGAAACACAGTTGGGGATTTTATCATTGATAATGGAATGGTCTTTATAACGAGTGGTCGTTATAGTGGATATAATTAAAAAATGTACACATGCACGCTCAGCAGTTCCGTAAAAATAGGCTATTTTTAAAGAGATTCCAGCTAAATACTCAAATTATTTTTATCACTGGTATTAAAAATTAAACTTTATCAATTAAAAATATATTTCTAAAATAGAATTTAAAGAAGAAAATAAAGGAATTTTGGAGAAATACCGGGAAGAGTGTCCGCTGAATTCGGACGTTGTATTGGGATTAGACGACACTGGACGGTCGTTATACCGGAAGTAAAATAACATAGAGTGCATAGGGAAACACAGTTGGGGATTTTATCACTGGTCGTTATAACGAGCGCCGACTGTATAAAGCAAAAGTAAAATATATACAAAGAACAAAAATATATAAAAAATCACACGCACACAAAAGAATAAAAATCTAAAACACACAAAAAATTAACAATGTACTAGAAATGTAGTTAGTTTTGTTTAGTGATACGTATTTTCGTCCCGTTTTGAAGTAACACGGGGAAACACAATTGGGGATTTTAGAGAAACACAGTTGGGGATTTTATCATTGATCGTTATAATGGAATGGTTTTTATAATGAGTGGGCGTTATAACGAGCGTCGACTATATAATCAAATGGGAAAAATAAAATACTTTTGCAGTCACCGGTCGCTATTTAAATTATGTTAGCTATCCTAATATCACAGTGAGGTAAAAAATGTAAGTTGAAGTAACAGTGAGGCGCACTAGAAGCTATCAATGAGAAAACATTGATCCTCTCATGGATCCACTATAAGATCAATGCCCACCATTGAGTGTGTAACTGAGAGGTCAGTAAGCTGAGGTAACAGTACGGCGCACTAAAGCACATACCTGGGTTTATAAAAAACATACTGATCCCTCTCTATGGATCTAATTCGTCACTGGCTGAGGTAACTGAGAGGTTGTAAGTTGAGGTAACAGTGAGGCGCACTAGAAGCATACTGGGCTTATAAAACATTGATCCTCTTCATGGATCTAATTATATATCGTCACAGTTATATGTCAAATTTTCTAAAACATTTTATTCATGCAAAACACTTATATAGGTTAGCTACATCTGTTCTCAAATTGTTATATGGTGGCCAGCTATGAGGCTGAAGAATCAGCTTCCTCTTGCAGAAACCAAAATCCCTGTATGTTTTTCTGTGTGGTTTCTTTTGATGCCATGCGGCATCCAGTGGGTAGTGGTATGGCTAGGTCACAATATGATTTCGTCTCCCATCCTCATCAGGGGTTAAGACCGATCACACGATCTCAAAGCAACTGTCCGTAGTGGAAGAAGAAGAAGTAGTCAAGAACCCAAAGTACCACTAGCCGATTGTGGCCGTTGAAGCCATAAGGCCCGGTGCACACTAGCTCGATTACTGAAGCTATGTGCCAACAATAGTAACCCTTTCCCTCTGTGTGTAGTCTCCCACATGAGGCATGTAAGTTAGTTACTAATTGTCATTTTGTTTCTCCCTGGTGTACACCAGTCACCAGTTCCAGCCATGCCCGCAATACTTATCTATTTATGTCAGATGAAGTTAAGTAAAAATAGTAATAGTAACCCCCCATCTCCTTGTGCGTCTCCATTAGGGGGAGACATGTATTGCCATTGTTGTTTTTATAGCTCAACGACTCCTGGGAATCGACTAGAAGGCATTCTGGCTTAAAAATAACAAATAGTAACCTCCTTCTTTGTGGAGACACACAGGGGGGGGAAGGGATAAGTATTGTTATTTTTTATACCTTCAACGACACTAGAATCATTAGTACCCCAAAGGGGTTTGCACAATAGTAACCCACATGCCCCTGTGAGACACTACAGGGGGAAAGGAGAGGTTGCTGGTTATTTTGATGTTCCTTCAACACGTGAGAATCATTAAGGTGCAACTGGGTTTAAAAAATACCAATAGACTCACATGCCCTGTGGGAGACACGCAGGGGAAGTTATATTGGCTATTTTTTATACCTTCAATGACACAGAATCGGTTAGTGTGCACCGGGCCCAACTTAGAGCAAACGGCGCCAGGGTGCAGTAATTTTCCCTCATCGCATTTGACCTAAAAGTGGCAAACGACGCATCAATCTGTTTTGGTCAGCATTTATTGCAAGTGGGCGCCTGAATAATATGATATTTTTTTTGCCCCAGTCATCAGCGCTCAATAAGCTTAACAGAAGGTTTGAGTCGTGGCATAACATTTACATCCCACTGACATATTTTACTAGAAAATGGCATAACCAAAGTTTGAGTCCATGCTGAACCCTTGATTCTGCTGGGGCGTCTTTTTTGTAATTCTGTCACGCCACTCATGAAGTCAGATATATAAGTGGGAGGGATTTGTGTTATTTTTTTCCTTTTCGTGCACAAGTATGGGAGGAGAAAGTACTGCAATCGCCAAAAAATTTCACTTCGAGATTTTGATATTTCATCCTCATTTTTAACCCCCCGAATAAGAAAAGTCCGTGTTTAGGATTTATACTGTGTATGGACCTGATTATTCAAAATTTCAACAAACTAGATAAATGAAATATTGATAAATATTAGGAAAAGTTAATTGATTTAATCTACAAATGTCTGTATTTCGCATTTTTTTAACGTGATCATGATTTTAGGCTAGCATACTTTCCGTAAACTGTGTAGTGCAAAAATCTGTTCAAACACTCTACAATGGTAAACTTACTTGGACATAGGGACTACCAAATTTAATGGAAGATACTTCCTAGGGTAGTGCTCACTAAGAAAGAGTTTTTTTCTTACCCTTAGGTTTTAGGGTTTTAATTAAGGTCAGAAAGATTATTCAAAATATTAATTCAGTTTTCTTCTTGAGATAACTTAGGAGAATATTATCGCACAAAATCACATTTACGCCAATTCAAAATTCAAAAAAAAAAATAGTTTACTATACCCAATTTGTTGTCCTTTAATTGTGCTTTAAATTTAATAATTTTTTCAAAATAATGTAATAATTGTAACAATGCTTTTATTTATGTAACGGTGTGCAACAAAATAACAAGATTGTAAATAATCAAAGTGAATATTTTAACGGCTCTCTCGAGCGGTAAAGTTAAAATAAAGTGGTTAAATTTCAGTTTGTTGTTTAAAGAAATTTAATATTGTTATTTATAGATATTTCAAAACATTGTATATTTTGAGCATGATAAAGCATTTATAAAGTTTAAAAAATATTTCTGTAATTGTGTGATGCAAATCGTAAATCACAAATGACTGACTGACGTAATTCAGCCAGATGAATCCAGATTTAAATCTGTTTTGTATGTCTCCAACTTTTATCTCTGCTTTGTATAAAATTCTCAGTCATCTTTCTCGTTCCTGAACTAAATTGGACATTTCAAGAGAATTATCATTTCATCTTCAGTAAAAAATGACAGCATTCCGTATTAAATTTTAACAGTCAGGTTCAGCATTTCTCTATCACTAACACTTAATCATAAAAGTAAAGTCTCCCTCCCGAGCAAGAGCAGAGGAGCAGGAGCGTGTAAGTTAAATTCATACAACGGAGGTCCGTGGATCGAAACCACGCTCTGCTAGAAACCTTTTTTACTATTTATTACTTCTGCTATAAGCTAAATTCGAAAAAACTTTCCTTCTCTTTAACTAAAAAGAATATTTCAAGTAAATTCTTAGTGGTAAGGTCTCGGCTTTGGGGCCGGAGTGTTCCACGTTCGAGACCCGATTCCACTGAAGATCCGCCGTGCATGGGGCCTGTTGCACGTTAAATCATACGTAGTGGTCAAAAGTCCTCCCGTTGGTTTGTCGTGGAAGTTTGGAGAGGGGGGTGCCAGCTCAGGTGTCGTCCTCGTCATCTGGCCGAGGTTCAAAATTACGAGGTCCATCCCAAAATAGCTCTCGTGTTGCTTCAAAACGGGACGTTAATATAACTAAAATAAACTAAACTAAACTAAGCTCAAGTAAATTCTCTATCCTTATTCTTTAAAAATATAATCAAATTTCCGCATTACTACTCTAAAGTCAGGTTCTGCATTTCTTAATCATTGATACTTGCTGATAAAAGTTAACTATCTGTGTTGGAACAGAGCAGAGTGGCGCAGTGGGAGCGTGCTGGGCCCATAACCCAGAGGTCCGTGGATCGAAACCACGCTCTGCTAGAAACCTTTTTTACTATTTATTACTTCTGCTATAAGCTAAATTCGAAAAAACTTTCCTTCTCTTTAACTAAAATGAATATTTCAAGTAAATTCTTAGTGGTAAGGTCTCGGCTTTGGGGCCGGAGGGTTCCAGGTTCGAGACCCGATTCCACTGAAAATCCGCCGTGCATGGGGCCTGTTGCACGTTAAATCATACGTAGTGGTCAAAAGTCCTCCCGTTGGTTTGTCGTGGAAGTTTGGAGAGGGGGGTGCCAGCTCAGGTGTCGTCCTCGTCATCTGGCCGAGGTTCAAAATTACGAGGTCCATCCCAAAATAGCCCTCGTGTTGCTTCAAAACGGGACGTTAATATAACTAAAATGATACAGAGCAGAGTGGCGCAGTGGGAGCGTGCTTGGCCCATAACCCAGAGGTCCGTGGATCGAAACCACGCTCTGCTAGAAAACTTTTTTACTATTTATTACTTCTGCTATAAGCTAAATTCGAAAAAACTTTCCGTCTCTTTAACTAAAATGAATATTTCAAGTAAATTCTTAGTGGTAAGGTCTCGGCTTTGGGGCCG
>BGPR01011432.1:0-48622 GCA_013235015.1 Araneus ventricosus
TGTGGGAAAATTCGTTTTACGAAATCGCTGGAATCATTTGATTTGGTATTGCAACTTGGTGAGATTTTAATGTGTAAAACTCTGATCACTTTGCTGGATTAGATACTCAATTGATTTTTCGTGAGGTAAAATGTATAGTTGATCATAATTTTTTAAATCAAATTGAATTGCTGTCAAATTTTTGAATTTTGTAAGCAATTGCTGTTTAAATATGATATTTAAAGAGCTATAGGCTAACATTTTCATGACATTTATCTATTTCTAAGTGGACTCATTGAATGTACGTATTACCGCAGAATTCTGTTAATAGTCATAAATATAGTTATGATCTCATTCAAAATGTGATTATGCATGAAAAAAGTTAAATTTATTTTAAATACGTGATTGGCCATATTTAAAAAAATCACTACAATCAAATTAAACTGTTATTACAGTTTCGAATTTTGTTATCAGCTGCTCTTTAAATATGATATTTAAAGAGCTATATATTAATGTTTACATTTTCATGACATTCATCTATTTCCAATTGAACTCATTGAATGCAGTATTAACGCGGATTTTCGTAAATAATTATAAATATAACTATGATTTCATTCAAAATGTGATTATGAATGAAACAATTTAAATTTCATTTAAATTGGCGTCTTTAATTAATTTCAAATGGAGTATTTTTTATCTTTAGAGTCTGTTAATTTGTACGGAAACATGTTTCCTCATTTTACAGGGAAATACAGCTGTAGTTTTAGTTATATTAACAGCGCGTCTTGAATCAACACGAGGATTATTTTAGGACGGGCTTCGTAATTTTGAACCGCGGTGGGATGATGAGAACAACACCTAAACTGGCAGATCCCTTTCCGAATTTCTACACCATACCGTCACCCACGTCATCAGATTTAAAGTATACCAGGTCTACATACACGGCGGGTCTTCAGTGGAATCGGGTTTCGAACCCATAGCCCTATGGCCCCGAAGCCGAGACCTTAATACTAGGTCATCGCGGCTTTACCGGGAAATGAAGAGTTGACTGAGATATACTATTTAACCAAGAACATTAGCAACAAAAAGTGAGAGCTACTTCATATTTGGTTGGTAGAATATGACACTCTCATTTAAAGAGTTGGAAAATTTAAAAAGGAAGAAAATAAAAAGGATGGGGAATTTTTAGCATTATGGTCAATGGTGTAGTCGCAAAATAAGCAGTGCCGGAACGCTCTAACTGGGTGACAAAAATCGCACTATTTTAAGGACATCTTCAAACATTTTTCGTATTTATTTCTTGTCAAAAAAAAACACTGTCGGAACGGCGTTCCTGCTCCACTACACCCATGATTGTGTTTCTGTTTCTAAATAAAGGGAGGCTTCTGGATTTTTTGTAATGATCCTATTAAACCCTACGGCTTTATTAGAGCAGAATACTGAGATTTAATGGCAACTGGAATAAAGTCTCAGCTCATTATCAGATGAACTCTGTTAACTGTGTGTTGAAAATCGATTAGAAATTTTAGAAGAAATGGTAGTAATGATTTGAATGTTATGTTTGTGTAGTTTTATATGTAATTAATTTGATTAATATAATAATACCAATATTTGCCAAGCATTTGCGCACGTTCAACTTATTAGTTCAATTTACCTTTAAGTAAATTTGTCTTTCCCTTTTAATGCCGTCTACTATTTTATTATTACTACTATTTCAAAGTTATTTCATCACTCCCTCTCAGAATTGCCAAAACGTTAATATACGAGTCCCCTCCCCCAAAAAAAGTGTGAATACTTAAGGGGCAGCAGCAGAAAGTTCTACTGGGATGTTGTGAGTTAACCCTTTCGCGTTCATTGGTTTCGCAGTGAAACCACACATTGAAAATTTTTTTACGGCGCCTAAGCGAAACGTAATTTTTCTTTCATAACTTAAGAGACAAATATATAGGCCAACTTATATAAAAATTCCAGTTCATTGCCATTAGTGTTCACAAAGATATCGGCATTACAAGAGCTAAATTGCTTTTGATCTCTAAGAGAAACAAAATAACAAGGGTTCTGGCATAAATTGATGTTTTTAAAATTGAATCTTCGAAAATAATATTGGATTTTACGAAGGTTGAATATTCTGAATACTCACGTATGCTTATAAATTAAATGCATAATTTAAATTGCATTTCGGTGATAACTTTATTGGAAGGAAAAATAGTTCGTTACCGTTCATAGGTTTCAGTGTGAAACCAGAAATTTCTTGAAAATAAAAAATGCTTAATTTTTTCCTATACATATTTATCATCATCTTCATGCCTAATACTCATTTCTGAAATAAATTTAGTAATTTTCAAAACTAAACATGTAGTGAACTTCAAAGGGATAAAGAAAAAAACTAAAAGCAGCAAAGTGAATGCTCAATACAGCTGAATTGTACATATAAAAATAAATACTTAATACTAAATGGATGTTTGAAAATCTAAAAAAATGGCATCTTTGAACTTTTCATTAGTTCTGTAAAAATTTATTAGTATTAGTATTCGATCCAGTATAAAGTGCTGTACGAGAATCACAACATTTTGAATCTCTGTGGATACACTTAAATTTATTCGTCACCAATTTTAAATCTTAAAATTTTATAATGTTTGAGTATGAATACTTCTAATAACTTATATCATCTTATATTTCCAGCCCTGTATCTTCAAGACATTGTGATGTAAGCTATCAGAATATCAGCTGTTCTAGTTTCTTGCACCTAATTGGCTGCAAGAACAGTCTAACTGCCTCTCATTGGGTAGTAAGAATGTCCTCCCAGTCATCCCAGAATTCAATATCTGACGAATGCAAAAAAAGAACATTCGTATTCAAGAACGATTCTAGTGATTATCGTCTCGATGTAATTTCTAATTTATTGGTAATATTGAATACAAGTAAATCTAATTCTAATTTCTAATTTGGTATTGGTTAGATTGAATGTAAATAAATCTAATTCTAATTTCTAATTTAATATTTGTTATATTGAATGTAAATAAATCTAATTCTAATTTCTAATTTAGTATTGGTTATATTGAATGTAAATAAATCTATTTTGTAATAATTTCATCATTTATTACCACATTCAACACACCAGAACATAATGAATATAACTTTGAATGAATGAATGAGTTTTCCAGAAAAGTAAACGTTTCTGAGGTAATTTTTTAAAAGAATTTTTGGAAATGGATTTTGTGTGTTTCAGAAGGATTGAATAATTCAGATACTTTGTGAAATTCTTCTTATACAAACTATATATAATTCGGATCCAAGATGGAGAAACTTAATCAAATACATGGAATTTCCATTTTTGATCCTGAGATAATACAGTGAAAAGGCCTTTATAACGGGCAAAGGAACGGATAAAAGGTGTTATCCGTAATAAAGGACTACTCTGAAATAACTCTGATCATTTACTTTCTTAGAGTTTCTGCTCCTGGGTGGAATAATTCAAAATATTCAACTATTTAAATTGAATTTTAATTCCATTAATGAATGTAATAAAAAAAATGAGGCAAGGAAAACGTCAGCTAGTAATAACAAGAGACAAAATCCATTATTATGTTCAAATTCATAATAATATTATGAATTTAAACATAATAATGCATGCAAATTTTTCAGATATTTTAAATAGAGCATATTCTGGCCTATTTAAAATAATTGAAACTTTATTTAGTTCTAAGGCTATTCTCAAAATTAAAAAAAAATGTATGTGTACCTTTAAATTCTTAAAGGTTTTTAGTTAAAAAATTTGCACACAACGTAAAAAATAAGCAGTTAAGCAAGAAATCGCAACCACATGTTTTACATAATATCTTAACAAAACTGTCAATAAGAAGTTGTCATAACAATAGTGTTTTTTAAAATTCTTCTTATTACTATCATAGAATGACAAAGAAACGATTTAATATTGTTTGTTTACATAACAAACGGACTGATATCGTTCTAACTGACATGATTAGCTATCGCATTTTAGATCGTGTAGCACAATTTTGTGGATGTTGAAATTCTGAAAATAAGGCCTTTAACAATAAATTTATTTTATTTGCTCTTTATGAATTTAGGAAATGCTAAGGAACACAATACTGTGAATATTTCTGAGTTTAATAAAATGGAGCAGATTCAAAAACGGTGGGATATAAAAGATATGATGAGTTATGTTTGATTTCAGTTCAATAATTACTAGCTGATAAACGAACTAAATCTGACCTTTTTACTAATTTAATAGTTTTAAAGATATTTTTGATAAAGAAAGCCATATAAAATAATATTCGAAATTACACATTCAAAAGTTAAGATTGTAAAATGAATAAATACTAAATCTGAAGAAAATTCTAAGAATGATTTACAAAGCCACTACGTTAAATTGAAATTCTTTTGATGAAATTCCTTGTGATAAGAAATTATATAGTTACGTATCTGACAAAGAGTGCTCGTCAAAGTTTAGTAAACACTCAAAGTTACCCTCTGAAAATAATTTAGATTAAAGTACATCTCTAAAAAGAATAATCATAGTTAAAACTCAGGTAATTTACTTGGAAAATGATATTTTGAAATTAAAACAATTCACCGAATCTAAAAAATAAGAAAAGTAGAAGTTTTTAACTAAGTATTTTTTTAACAATCCATTAAAAACAGTGAGATGTATTATTATTACAATCCACATTTATTCAGTCTATGCTTAAAAATCTCACTATATAGAATGCTCATTTCAGTACAGAGAAATATAAAAAAATTCGCTCAAAAACTAACTATTTATCAAAATAACAAATATAAAGTTTATAATAATAATAATAATAATAATACTCATATAAGTGAATATTTTGATGAATTAAAGTAAAAAAATCTACGGAAAAAAGTGAAAAAGAATCAAATAATGAGGAATGAGGGTTTTGAAAATCGAACTACATAGATTCTGTTCCGCAGTTCGAAGATGATATGCAAATGAGAAAAATTCAAAACAGAATTAAAACTGCATTAAAAAAACTACGACTTTTTTTTCTTTACTAGAATACTTTACTTTTGATGCATATTAGATATAAAGTTTTGTTAATTTTTTGAAATGTGCACTTAATTTTATATCAATCAATTTTAAAAGATACATTTGAACATATGTTATTAAAGTTGCAAGATTCTATATTATTTTTTTAAAAAATCAGCAACTATAGGAAAATGTTGTCTAGAGAAAATTCTTGAAATACTTTGAAATAAAAATTGTGTTATCCTCTCAACTTTTTTCACATTCTTCTATATTCTTCTTCTGTGTCTCTAAATCCTATGTTCATAAAGCATTTTGTCAATGTCATACGCAACAAAAAGCTATCGAGTAGCATCCATAAGAGTATACAAAATTGTTTTTTACACTGACGGTTTATCTTTGCTTTTTTTCTTTTTTATTTTAGGAGTTTCGTATTTTTCATGTATAATTTCGGACAATATTCCAAGGAACACGATTTTGTACCTTTTTAAAATTAGATATCTATATACATAAAACGCTTATGTGAACGCAAAATCGGGCCGAATTTGATAATCGCCGTTTGGTAACAACTCGAAAGTTTGGATTGTTTACGTTTGAATCGGGAGAACTCTTGAATTGGTTTGAAGTCTGAAACAACGAAATTTTTTTGAGTTAGATAGTTTGGATTAAATGTTTGAGTCGTACAGTTTGTATTAAACAAATGAATGAGTGTGTGCTTAATACTGAATATCCTTTTTAGCTAAAAGTTTCAGAAAAATTGGTTTATTCATCTCTCGACAACTCAAATTTTCGGAGTTTTTAAAAACATAAATAACTATCCAAAGAAAAATAGTTTACTTTCCTTCACTTAATAATAATTGGAGTGAGTGTGTTTAAATGTGCATAAGCTTTCTGAGGAAGCAACATTTCGCTTAAAAAAGTGCATATTTAAGATTTTGGTGGAAAAAATAATGTTTGAAAATTTTGAAAAAGGCTATCTAATTTGTTTTAAAATGCAAAGAGTAAATAATTATTATGGCTTCAATTTTGAATAGTTAATATAAACATGTTTGAATCTACTTTTCTCCCTTATAATGTCCTTTTTCAGCTAAAAGGTTGTGAGATGGATTACCCCATTCTACGATAACTAGAATTTTCTGATATTTAAAACACAAATGACTACACTGAGAAAAACACTATACCTTTCTTGACTAAATAATTATTGGAATAAGCATGTATACAAGTGGGGAAGCTTTTCTGAGCAATATTTAATTAAAAAGTGGGAATGTTTAAAATTTTGTTGCACAAAGCAAGGATTTTGGAAATTTTTGAAAAAGGCTATCTTATCAATTATAAAAGGCTAAAAGTAAATAATTGTTATGGGTTTTAATTTTGAATAGTTAATCTGAATATGTTGCAAGCAACTTTTTTCTTTTAACTGTCCTTTTTTAGATAAGACGTTGTGAGATGGGTTATGTCATTCTACGACAACTATAATTTTCTGAGATTTAGAACACAAATGACTACACTGAGAAAAACACTATATCTTTCTTGACTGAATGATTATAGGAATGAGCATGTATTACATATGGGGGAGCTTTTCTGAGCTACATTTCATTGCAAAGAGGGTATATTTGAAATTTTGGTAGAAAATGCAATTTTAATTTTTGAAGATTTGGAAAAAGGCTATCTTAACAGTTATCAGTTTTAAAAAACTAAAAGAACATAATTATTATGGTTTTCAATTTTAAACAGTTAATATGAACATGTTTTAAGCCACTTTTCTCCTTAAATTGTATTTTTTAGTTAAAAGATTGTTGCTCTGCTACCAGAAAATTTTAATTTTAGAAATTGTGATTTAGTTTTTAGTAATTGATGAAAAATTAAAGTTAGCAGTTCTTTCAATTTCAAATAATTTAAATTTACCTTTAAAAATTAATGTATTTATAATTTCCTATTACTAGCAGAAACACATAACTGTATGGCGAGCGAGCGAAGCCAGCTCACATCTTGATCACATAGTGATCCCAAAAGCATCACAACGTGATTCTTGGGGATTGGCAAGCAAGGGGTGTAACCCCATAGTATTATATATTCAATCATGTCCGTTCGATTGCTATACAGTTTTTTGTCGATTTGAACAGATTTTTAAAGTTTAACTTCTTTTGCTGCTTTTTATTTTAACTTGCAGACAAATAAATGCATTTCGTATCTATATTAGAATTGTCCAGGCATGGAACTAACGCACAGAAACGTGGGCGTAGCTACGTGCCAAAAGAGATTTAGACCAGACGCAGTGTGATTGATTTCACACCCGCAGGGCTTTCCTCGTTCCCCCCAGAAGGGTTTGGGGTTCTTAGAATTCGGAGAGTTCAAGCTGTCATTGCGGTTTTTGAGAGGGGAAGTGAATTTCCCTTATCATTAAAATAGAAAGTATTTTGATGTCTATCTATTCCAATGGTGCATCCGATATTTTCTTCCTTTTACGTACTTAATTTTTGAATTGAATATTTCAGGGGAAAGTTATCTAAAATGTTTTAAAGATTTAGTGATTAGTTTTCATTTGACCGTTCTTACACTTAACCGTTTTTACATTGAAAAAGGCTCCTTTTACTTAAACATTTGCATTGATCAATTCATCATTTTTTTAAATTTTGTATTTGGTAACGCATTTTTTTCTGTTAGTGGATTTTGCATTATTTTTACTCTGACAAAACGAAAGTAATTGTCACAAATAAAGTTAATAACAAAACGAAAGTTAGTGCCAATTGATTCATCAGTTGTATTGTTCATGCTTTATTTCTTAAGCACTCTAGCAATCTACATGAGATTTTCTTCAACAACTTTCTTTAGTAAATCTGTGACAATCAAATCTGAGATATTGTTGGTAAGCTAAAAGACCGTCTTAGACGGGTACAAATCTTTTAATTTTTACTAGGAAGATCGGCAATGCATGTGAGTATAAATTTAATGGCTAAAAATATGCACAATATTCTCCTTGAATGGGAATGGAAAATACAAGCAAATAAAATAATCAAAAATAATAAGTAAATTTTTTAATCCCCCACCAAAAAAAAAAAAGAAAATATTCTTTTTCAATAGCAACAATTCTTTTATGTAGGTTTATACTGAGGAATTTACCGAAAGTTTTTGTTAGAAAAGTTCTGTTCATTACAATCTATGGAATGATACAAACAATCAATACTGTTGTACACGCCTTACCGCCATATATTAATATTACAAATATTCCAGTTTTGTTGTAAGGATTATGTGCCAAATTTTATCTGAGTAGTCGGTCTAGATTGGATAAATCATTGGCCATGCACTATGGACAAGACTGTATAATTTCAAAAAGTGTTTTTTTTGTTTCCTAGACTTGGAGAAGTGCTTGGTGCTCAAGCTAAAGATTCATGATTGGTACGGAAGTAGTATTAAATTTCTCAGACAAGGTAAGATATTCTATAGTAAAATTCATATAAGAATGTAATCATACAATATAACCTCAATTTAGAAAAAGAATAAAAAAGTACGTTGTATCTGTTCGAAACTTCTTGCATCAATAATTTTAATATCGTATAGATTTTGTCAGTGGAGGAAGTTTTGTTCGTCGGTGGCGACTATGAACCATTTGATATATTTGTAGAATGGAAGTTTCAGCTACTAAACTGCTCTACTTGATTTTCTCCTTTAATATCAGTTTGAAAGGTGGGAAAAAAAAAAAAAAACACCAGAAGAATGAGATTATTATTATTTCTGTTATAGCTCTTGAGATAATGAACAACAGAATTGCAGTGTGATGCCGTTATGAATAAAGGGATGACAAATCAACATTAAGTTATGTCGATCATATGAAACACCATAAGCTAATTTCTTTGTCCAAAGCATTAAGAACTGATCAAAATTTCATTTCTTATTAAAAGAATGAATTTTGTTTTCTCACATTTATAAGATCAATTAAACATGTTCCATGATCCACTTACTGAAGTAATAAATTTCAATTTTAATAAAGAAAGGTATAAATTTTGTTAGTTGAATACTTATAATTCAGAGATTTAATAATATTCCTTTGCAAGAAGCTTTTATTTTCTTTTTAACTCTGATTCGAAATTCGAAAAAATGTAAAATTATGACAGAAACTTGAGATCTCTTCACAGTTCCATTTTTTTCTAATATTTCTCAGAATTTGTTATCTAAGCTAAACTATGCGATATACTATTTTCATGAAAAAATCTTAGGTCAAGTGTCATAAAGGTTTTGCACTTAATCGATAAATAGGGGAATTTATAACTGTCTAGAATAAAGTGTTTTGTTCGAGAAGTTCTAAATGTTTCATTCTATGGCGGGAAAGCTGTGGATAAAACCTTGTATAATTCCGTTGTGAAATTTTCTTAAACAGAAGGAAAAAAATTGTTCTTCTTCATGTTTTTACTCTGAATACTTCATAGAAAAATGTCAATTTTAACTGTAAATAAGTATTGTAATGATTATGTCTCATAACCAATCGGTAGCATATTAGAAATAAATTTTAAAAATTTTTGATTTTCTTCACTGGCAGTTTTGACCTATTGATCTTTGACTTAATGGAATAAACATTGTGATCTATTCATATAATTTTACATTTCCATATAAATTTCAGAAAGCGTTCGCAGAGAATCTTCTCATCAGGAGCGTTTCAATTCAGCATAGTATGAATCATAACTACTGTTTCCGAAAAGTCCAAGAATTACGCATCGATAGTATTTAAATTCCATCGTAAGAAATACGTTTCCCACGTCTTTCCAATGAGTTTGTGTTAGAACTGACGTATAAACGAAAACACGTCAAAATCGAAATATTAGTAAGAACTTTGATCTTATAAATTTAAGCACTTTAGCAAATTCATAAAAAAAATTAATTTTAAAGTAATGATGTAATCTAGTATATTACACATATATTGAAATAATAATTAAATTTTAAAATTGAAGATTTATCATAAAGTGGAAAAAATCATACCTTTATTGCCTTTATCTTGTACTAATTATACATATCAAGCATGAACATTAATGCAGATAGGCTATAAAAAAAAAAATCTTCGAACGTCATCTGACAATACTGATTGTCTGTGAGATATCAAGTACCAATTTACTGCAGAACAGGATTGAGGTTCATTGAATGTTTTATTATTTTTGTTTGCAAAAACCGTAGGGTTCAATTTCTCAGGAGGGAGCCTGTGCTATCCACGCATAAGGCAGTTCCGTGCATTTCACACCACTTAGCGGGGTCTCAGATATGTGCTCCCAGTGACCAATAAGAAGCCTTAGCGACTTTGCTCGTGGTGAACTCCAACTGCACTCTTACAAGACTTAGGCAAGAACAAGACTTCTCTAGAGGACTCAAAGCTACAACATTAGCGTAGGTTTTCTATCTTGTAATATAAAACTGTGTTGCTCTTTTAAATTCAAACTTGCAGGCAACAATTTTTTTTTTCAAACTGCTCCAAACTTTCCAGTAAAGTGTTATCTGTTTATTCAAGATCAAATAATTAGAGTCATCATTTAATATTTCAGAATTTTTTACAGTTTCTTGAGATGGCATAAACCAGAGAGAATAAAACGACGGAAAAAGATTTCAAACTGCTGACCGTGTTAAACTATTTTACACTCAGAACCTGGGAAACAATTTAATTCCTCGTTTGATTCATAGTATTAATGACCAGATGGAGCACTTGAGATTCACTTATGTATTTATACTCGGCGAGCATTTTGGATTTTATCAATAAATTAACATAACAAGATTTTCATAGTTAATGACTTCTTAAGACCACTAATTTTGAATCAATTTACGGCTACA
This sequence comes from Araneus ventricosus, assembly GCA_013235015.1. Classification (NCBI taxonomy): domain Eukaryota; kingdom Metazoa; phylum Arthropoda; class Arachnida; order Araneae; family Araneidae; genus Araneus; species Araneus ventricosus. Next base: position 10,790 of record BGPR01011432.1, read on the forward strand.
GCACAGGATTGTGTTTGATATATAAGGAGGCGTTATTTAGCGATATGGCGCTCTAGAACTGAGACAAGTCATTTATTAAGGACGCAAACCCAGCAACACAACGATTGTTTGATTTGAAAATAGATGTCCATAGAATTTTTGGCTACATATGGGCTGTCTTCTCCTACTTAAAAAACATACTTAGACCCATAAACAAAACGTGCAGATTTACAGGTAAGAATTAAGATCGCAGTTCACAATATGATAAAGCCTCAGGTTAGTATGCTACAAGAATTATTGCATCATTTTATCAGTTCTATGTTTTGATGTCACTTACTTTTTACTTTCTCGTATATGAAGTATCACGAAAGTATTACAATGGTCAACAAAGTAAATCCTAGGGACTTTGACGAATATCCACGGTTTAGACCTCTGATTCCGAAAATCCATTTTTGGACTATGTTTGCCTATGAAAACGATTACTCAAAAATACAACAAGCTAAACATATATCGAAATTATTATTATCAAAACAGAATTTTATCAACTTTTTTGTAATCCTCCTCAGGAAGTTATCGTCCACTTCATTATTGTGTGACAAGAAAAAATGATAAATACAGTAGGCTACTACAAATGAAAGCTTGGGATATAATTTGTTACAGAACTGTGATCTGTTATCAAATTACTGACCAAATCACACCACAGTTCCCCTATTAGCCGATTTATTTTACAGATTCACATATTTGCTACATTCTGAATGCTGGACAACACGTAAACATTTCGATTACAGAATACCTTGATGCCTTAGGATTCGTTTTGTGGAATATACTTGTTTATCCAATTTTCCAAGTACAATTCTTTTTTCTCAATATAAAACTTAAATAAATAAGGAATTTTCGCTATCTATATAAGTTACTAATTAATTTAAATAAAATGCTTTAGAAAGGTCATATTTTAAATTATGTTTTGCATACAAATATATTGAAAAATCTACGAATCAGGAAGTATTCATAAAAGTTTATTTGATGTTAACCCAGTATTTTCATCGAATCAAGGTTGTATGAAAATAATGATCAACTATTGCTGGGTATTTTCTTTGTTTTTGTTGATAAATTATTGCAAATTTAAAGACGATTATTTTAATCAATTTTTTTCTCTAGATTGCTAATGACAATAAATATATATAGTCCAAAGCTAATCAGAATTTATTTCTGATTACATGGCTTCCCGACGTAATAAGGAATCTATCTGGAATGATTTATTCATCAAGATTGCATTTACACAAAATGTTATTTACTCTTTTTTTCCTTCTTTACATCCTTGTCCAGACTTTAGGGAGAAAGGTAAATATCAGTGTATTTACGTTGTTCAGCTAACTTCAAAAATACAATGAACTTCTAATGTTTAATCTTGCATTTAATTCTCAAGAATGATAGAGGTGCAGTTATTCTGATCCAGTTCTGTTATGGACATGCACTAGGTTTTATCAGTACCGGTTTCGTTGGTCTTCTTATAGACCACTATCTTAGGCCACAACCATACGCACATATGCACACTCTTTCCAGGATCATTGCGAGTTGTACATGTGTCCGGGCACTCTGTCCAAGGATCATTTATGCTTGTCTAGTGTCAGGCACTCAGGATCATTGTAGTTGTCTGTGTCCGGGCACTCATTCCGCAATGCTTCGTGGGTGTTGATTTTGGGACAGTCATCAAGCTGCCACTGATAGCCTCTGACTGTTTAATTATTTTAAATCACTATTTAGATGCAACGTTTGCAAACGCGTTCAAATACCGTTGAGTCAAGTGAGTTGTTATTTATATGCAAAGCTTTATTAGTATAACATGATCCAACGCTATAAAAGTACTAAGTAAACACATTAGCCTCTGAAAATCGCAGGATGAAGCAGAAAATAGACTTGCTTCCAACCCGCAGAAAACGCAGGATACACAGTCAGAAGGTTAATAATTAATGGACTGTTCTGTTTGAAGGATAGAATCCCATGGACTGCTTTTTCCACACAGATCGAATGTTAACGGATTATTCTGCTAGAAAGAAAGCATGATAATGTGCTGTATGGAGAAATGAGTTATTTCGGGGGAACTTCCATCATATGAGTAGTGGCAACGCCATAGGTTTGGAGGAGTACCTATGGAAAGCAGACTGTAAAATAGATTCGATGTTGTTGGTTCTTTAGATAAGCGTTGTAAATAAGTGCAAATAACCTTTCTTGTTTCATCAAAGTGTTTATATTTGCAACTTGCATTTGTTTGCAAAGTTCTCTATAGATTGTTTTGTCTAGTAGTAGTAGTATTGACCCACATCGACACCCTAAAGGGTGTAAAACTTTTAATACGCCGTGGAGAAACGTGTAGATCTCTATCTGGAACGTGTAGAAACTCCATATCTAAACGCCATTTAAAAACACGCTATCGCAAAAAATCAAACAGACATCAACACACACACACAAAAATCAAACACTCACCAAAACACAAAACACACACAAAAGGAAACGAACACAAAATCTCACACAAGGGTAGATTATTTAGAAAATATTAATCTATTAAAATAACTATAGAATCTGATAAAAAAAAACACTAAGCATCATCCACACACCAAGCAGAGAGACCGTTCTTCAAAACCTTACCAGATCTGGTAGATATACTACATAAAATCGCGTCATATACAAACCCGATGTTCCTGCATTAAGATAAAGATAAAACCTTTATGTACAATTCGGTTGGACTATCAGTCCAATGTGTACAATTATAAAAATTTTCAACAAACTGGGGTAATAAAATCAACAACAAGCATCAATAAAAGATCAATAAAATCTATACCGTCAATAAAAACAATAAATTCAGCAGCAATACAATCAATAAAGTCAGCAATTAAAACTGGGACCCCAGAGGACAATTTCCCCACGTCCAAGATCCAACAAAATAGTAAGTACGTTTAAATAATGATCTTTTAAATAAATAAGACTATCCTGGAGGAATATACCCATGACTTTCATCCAATGGCAACATGCACTAAAAACTCCGAGGTAAAAATTTAAAGATAAAATTAAACAAAACAAACAAGATTTAAAACTTTGTGTGGAAGAAATTTAGCAGAATGAAAAGATAGCAAAGGTTCAAGTTTTGCTAACGACAAAGGTCTCCATAAGTTTCTTAGCATAACATGGCCCTGCAATTATAACCTTAAGGTTATTTAAACAGTGTCGCGCATATGAAGTGGAAGAAAAATCACAACACCAGAGGGGGTGACCTCTCTTGGAGTTTGTCAAATTCTCTACATTGCTACCTAATTATAACTCGCAACAAATTTACAAATATTAACAGGAGCTATTCCATTGGGAAGGAATGATGATAAATAAAACTTTGAAAAACACAAAATTACACAATTACACATGAAATGACTGGACAATAGTAAGAACTAAATGCAATGGAAAAACTGTAAGATGAGAAAAAAAAATCCATTCAAAAAATTAAAAAAACCACGAAAGGAAAAAGATGAAAAAAATTAATGCAATAATAAAAATAAAATATGTACTCAAAAACAGAGAAATGGGCAGCACAGAGTCTTAAAAAGTTCGATTTTGTAGAAGAGTTGGTTGAGGGAACTGTATTTGAAGAAGTTGAAACCCGGTGGATCTTGGAAGAAAGTCCTGAGAGAATTACTAAAGCTGTTCTGCAATTAGTAGGGGATGATGGGCTGAAGAGGCGGCGAAGTTGAATGCCGAACTGGGGAAAGGAGACCTTCCATCTCTAAAGAAAAAGGATGGTGAGAAGAGGAAAAGATGAAGACGCAGGATGGGCAGTTAAAGTTTGGCTGGTTTTAAATTCCCTCATCGTTGGAGGAAGAGGATGCTTGTATGTAAAAGTTGCAATTTGTGAAAATGTTGGCCGAAAATTTGGGTTGTGTCGAAAGCAACGCACTCTACTGGGAGAAGACTAATGAAGAAGGAAAAAACAATTAAATGGTGTCTGAACGGAAAAGACTGGTTTCACTTTGGAGAAGGTGGAGCAAATTATGGATCTTCCTTCTTGATGATGAATTGTTGGCTACGCCAAAGAACTTATAAGAGAAGAAGGGACACTCCGAAAACTTGGCAGTTTCCCAAAAACCAATTCTGGCGAGATTTTGTAAGGAAGCAAACATTTAGGAAGTCTCGCCAGGTCCTGTTGCGCAGAAGAATGCGCAGGGGATTTCATTTGTTTTGATCGTGGCGTGGTTCTAACTTTGGTTAACTTGTAACGAATTTTCTTTTTGTCGTATTTGATTCTTCTAGCTTGCTTCTAGGTCTGAGAAAACAGAATTCAGCATGAATTATGACAGATGTATTTCTTGCAACGCCACTCGTGCAAAATCGCAGGAGTTGAAATATTTTCGCTTCCCAAAAGACGAAGAAAGGTATGAACGAATTTTACTCATTTTTCAACCTTCGGCTTAATGTATACATAGTTCGTTCTCGTGTCAATAAATTTCTTTAATGCTCGCATTATGTTTTATAGATCCGCATAAACCTAGCATAACAGGATGGCAAGTCACACTGTCTGCTTTCCTTCTTCTGGTACCAGAATTGTTTGAAAAAATGAAATTTGTCCTCCTCAGCCGCTTCAACCAAGATGCCTTAGAAAACTATTTTTCTCAGGTATGTTGTTCATTACCTGAAATTAATTTATTTAATTATAAAATTTAAGTTTGGTAAAAGAGAGCTGAGTAAATGAATAAATTGCTTTTATTTTATTGAACTTATTTAACACAACTTTTTCATCATTTCTTTGGGTATTCTTTAAAAAATTCAATGTCAAATTTCAAATTATTTGATTATAAACATAAATTTGGAAGGTTCAATCTATTCTAAAATTTAACAATATTTTTAACATTTAAGAAATATTTTAAGGAATTTTTCTTAAATGAAAAATAAGTAAATTGTGTAAAATAATTTGCTGATTACTATAAAAAATACATAGAAACTTAAAAATGTTTACTAATTCCATGTGTTTAATTGATATTTTCTCTTTAGGTGAGGCGAATGACCATCCTACTCCAGTGGACTTCCTGCACATGTTATTAGCTGAATTGATGTTTGCTATGTGTGGAAATGCCAACTATGAGCCAGATGATGACATCATTCTTGAATCCACCCAAATCATCCCGGAAACAGATGAAGATTGCCTAGATCTTATTATTGATGAACGATCATGGATTGCCCAGAAGCACAGGAAAATTGGGATGATTTGGAGCTCAACAGTGCCACTTATGTGGCAGGCTACATTTCAAAAAAATCTCTTCAGAAAATCTACTGTGAACTCTGCAAATCAAATATATGCCAGCAACGCAGCAACTGCCACTAATATTTTTTTTTCATTTAAAGAGTTTGCTAACTCAAAAACCGGATTACAATATCCTTCGCAACTCTTTGTAAATTGTATTTGTAAATCCGGTGAAATTTTCAACTATATTTTTTCAAACACAAGTCATCAAAGGGGAAATTTGAAAAGATTAATAGCAAATTTGAGGGAAATTGAAAATTCTTTTTTGACTTGCAGTGAACATTCAACTGAACTTTGGGAATTGATAATAAATTCATATGCCAGAACAATGCTGTACAACAAATTAAAAATTATTTCCAAAAAACAAAGTAATTTTTTTAAAAAAATAAAAAAATGCAATAAAATCTAAAAATATATATAGCCATCATTTATATATATTTTATTTTATATTATCTTTAGTTCAATGTATTTTATATATATTTTAATTGTAGTCAAATATAAATGATAAATGGCAATTTCATTTCATTATTAAGATACACAATTACTGATGAATTGATTTTCAATGTATTAGTAAAATGCTGTAAATTTTGCTACATCCTATTTAATTTTGATTGTGCTTCCATAATTGATCTTTATCAAACTTGTTATGAAGGAATTGCCCTCTTAAAGAATTTGAACTGTATGAAAGAATATTAAAACTATATTTTTCTATAAGTATGTTATATAATGGTTCTATACATCCTTTTTAATTTTGATTGTGTTTGTATAATTGAATCAAACTTTTTATGAAAGACTAAAAACTAAACTAAAGCTGAAACACAAATGAAAATACAGCACTTCATCTTTGCTCCTTATTTTCTTCCTCTCCTTTCAACAAAAGGCAGGCTGCTTCAGTCTTTTAAACGGCACGAAAGTGTTACAAGGTACTCTCAAGGGAAGTCTACAACTCATTACGGATCAGTTGACATTGATCAAAGTTGAAATATATCTTAAATAATCTTCCTCATTTGTTATTCCTTGAGTAATTTTAAAGAACTAACAATACTGTCCCACATAGTAATTCATAATCAACAGATTGCCGACACCATCAAACAATGAATTTGAAATTTATTCTGTGTAATAAATTACCCTATCTTATCTATTATCCAGAAACACCAAGGCAGTTGTAATTGCAATATGATATTTGCGTACATTTGTAAGATTTTATTTCAAAATGTTATCAGAGGAGAATACTCAATTTACTGGAAATCAAGGTAGGAAAGTTAACACTTTTCATTGCTAGATGTGATCGCATATATGATTTCCAAAAACTGAGCTAAATTTGAAAATAAATTCCGTGAATTACGAACTTTAGTACATTTCTTGTCACATACTTTGTATGGACAAAATGGTAGAATAACTAATTAAAAGAATTAGAGTTTACTAAGTTTTCGTATCTAATTATTCCTACGCCTTAATTTTTTCAAGAGAATTTTCAAATCAACGAATAAAATGGAGCCGTAATGAATCATCAAAATAATTTTCTAATTACAATTTTACATACTCCAAGCAGAAAGGAATCCAACTGCTGATATCATAATTTCAACTCGCCAGTTCTTTGAGTAAATCGCGTCTAAGGTATTTTCTTATTTACTTTTTGCATATCTGATCATCCAAATAATGAATAATTTGAACAAGCTAGGTGGATGAAATTCGGCATATGATTCAAATAATGAATCATTAGAGCAAGCTAGATGGATGAAATTCGGCATATGATTCAAATAATGAATCATTAGAGCAAGCTAGATGGATTAAATTTGGCATATAATTCAAATAATGAATCATTAGAACAAGCTAGATGGATGAAATTTGGCATATGGTCATTACGCCAAAATTTGCCACATTTTGAACGAAATCCGCGGAAGGAAAATCAGTACGTCTCACCGTCTGTGGTCATGTGAACATTACGACTCAGAAATGCAAGTTTAGTTATATTAACATCCCGTTTTGAAGCAACACGAGGACTATTTTGTAACGTACCTCGTAATTTTGAACCGCGGTCACATGACGAGGATGACACCTGAGCTGGCAAACCCCCTATCCAAACTTCCGCATCACACCAGCGGGAGGGCGTTTGACCCTCTATATATGATTTTATGTGCATCAGGCCCAATACACGACGTATCTTCAGTGGAATCCGGTTTCGACACTTTACTAATAGGCCACTGCAGCCTTAAAATTGCAAAGAGCTAGATAGATGAAATGGAGCGTACGATTTTATCATCAGAACTGTAGATCAGAATGCAATGAGATTTTGAACCAAAACAGACAGCAAGATGGCAGTCTCTCGGTTTACATACTCATCTGTATGTGAACACAGTAACTCAAAATAGCTATGACGCAAATTATTTCAATCTTCAAATATTATTTCAATTTTTGAGAATTTATTTCAGTAATGTATGATTTGGTGATTAAAACAATTAATTAGTAACATGTAATATTAAGCTTAAAATGATGTTTAAATAAGCAGAATTGGGTTAAACTAACTACCAGTTCCTTACCTTAACTGATACCATGGGTTTAGGTCTATTTCGAATGTTAGATTGATTACAACCCACAGTCCAGTCAACGAAAACCCAAAATGGGGATGAAAAAACATTAAATCAATATAGTTTTGAAAATTGATACCCATATTCGTGAGAGGCTCCTGACAAACATACTAAAAGTTCCCTGTGGTGGTGGTGGTGGGGAGAGCTCTCACCGTCATCGAGGATTCAATCCCTTTTTTTAGTTTTTCTTAAATATCTCGAGAACTATTCAATTTTCTAATTTCATCTTACTTAATAAATTAAAAGAAATAACATTACATACAAATTCATGCTATTATTGTTCTTCTAGCTTTAATAGTTTCCGAGATAATGGAGCTCAAAGTTTGCCACCATCTTTGATTTCATCCCGCATTTTTAGTTTTTCCTTAATATTTCGAAAACTGTTCAGTTTTCAAATTACACGTGATTTAACAAATTAAAGAGTGTACAATTCCCTACAAACGCGTGATTTTATTTTTCTTCTAGCTTTAAAAGTTTTTGAGATAATTGGTCACAAAGTACATAAATTTGGAAAACATCGTAGTTGATAGTCCAGGCAACGAAGGGTTTGAAAAATAAATACTATATCGTATAGTTTTGAAAATTGGTACATGTGTTCGCGAGCGGCTCATGTTGAACATGCTAAAAGTACCCAATCCTGGGGAGGAACTCTAGCCGCCATCTTGGATTTGATTCCCCTTTTTCAGTTTTTTTTAAATATCTCGAAAACTATTTAATATTCAAATTACAGGTGGTGCATTAAATTACTAATTAAAGAGCGTGAAATTCTCTACAAATTCATGCTTTTAATTTTCTTCTAGCTTTGATAGTGTCTGAGATAATGGGTCTCAAAGTTTGCCGCCATCTTGGATTTCATCCCCTTTTACAGACCTTTTGAATAGTATCTCAAAAACTGTTCAATTTTCAATTACATGCAGAACAAAAAATTAACGATCGTAAAATTCCCTACAATTGCATGCTTTTAATTTTCTTCTAGATATAATAGTTTTAGAAATAAAGGGTCTCAAACTTACCACCATTTTGGATTTCATCCCCTCATTTTTAGTTTTTCTTAAATGAGTCACTCAGAAGCCAATGAAGTCAATTTTTTTATATTTTCTGATTTTTGTAAATTTTAATGACATTAATAATATTCTTTTTGGTTATTAAAGGATTTACTCTTTTGCTTCATTAGAAGACTTTATGTAATTTTGCTGATGAAATTAATAAGTCAAAAATTTTAAAAAATAATGTTTTAAAAATCATTAATTTTTTCCATTTTTTTTTCTGGATTTAACCGCATTGCCTTCTGAACAACTCAAATATCAGAAAAACTATTCATTTTTCAATTAATACAATACAGCAATTAATGATCGTAAAATTCCTTATAAATGCATGCTTTTATTTTTCTTCTAGCTCTAATAGTTTTTGAGATATTTAAGAAAAACTGAAAAAGGGGGGATGAAATCCAAGATGGTAGTAAACTTGGAAACCCATTATCACAGAAACTTTTAGAGCTAGAACAAAAACAGAAGCATGCGTTTATAGAGAATTTTGCGTTCTTTAATTTGTTTATCACATGGAATTTGAAAATTAGATAGTTATGCAGATATTGAAGAAAAACTGAAAAAAGGGGGATAAAATTCAAAATGGCGGTAAATTTTAAGATCCATTATCTCGGAAGCTATTAAAGCTAGCAAAACAATAAACCAAATATTTGTAGAGAATTTTAAGTTGTTTAATTTGTTAAATCAATTGTACTTTGAAACCTGAACTGTTTTCGAGATACTCTAGTAAAACTGAAAAAGGGGGATAAAATCGAAGATGGCGGAGCGAGCTCCACCCCACTATCGGGGACTTTTAGTATATTCAACATGAGACCCTCGTGAACACGTGTACCAATTTTTAAAACTATACGATATATTTGTTTTTTCAAATCCTTCGTAACCTACACCATCAACTAAGATTTTTTTTCAAATTCATACAATTTAAGACCAATTATCTCAAAATTATTTTAAGCTAGAAGAAAAAGAAAAGGGTTTGTAGGGAATTGCATACTCTTTAATTTGTTCAATTACATGTAGTTTGAAAATTTAACAGTTTTCGAAATATTAAGGAAAAACTAAAAATGGGGGATGAAATACGGGAAGGTGGCAAATTTTGAGACCCATTATCTCGGAAACTATTAAAGCTAGAAGTAAAAATCCAAGCATGCATTTATAGGCAATTTTACACTCTTTAATTTGTTAAATTAATTCTGAACTGAATAGTTTTCGAGATATTTAAGAAAAACTAAGAATGGGGGGATTTTAATCCTAGATAGCGGTGCTAGTTCCCCTCCCCTCCCCCCCAGGACCCTGACTTTTAGTATATATTCATCGAACATGTGTACCATTTTTCAAAACTATATGATTTAATGTTTTTTTAAACCTTTTGTTCATTGAACTTTCACACCAGGGTTACCTGATATATTATTTTGTGTTATATAGTAATTTCATTGTGCATTGAATAAAAAATATAGCATATAATGATATCATCAAATGTCGGTCTGATCATATTTTTTAGAATCATTGATGACTGTGAAATTTCTGTTCCTACACTTTCAAGAACTTCCTATAATTTCAAAAATTCCTTTTGCTTACCATATGAAAGATGGGAATTTTCATATGGTTTATGTATTGCGTTCATATAGTCTATGTATGATCTCTCGCATATCTCAAATGGTAAGTTTCGCTTGATATTGAGAGGTCTATGTACTATATAGATGTCTTGAGAAATTAGGAGAAAATATTATAAATTAAACTAAATCATCTTCCAGGTTATTTTTACTCTTTTCTGTTTATTTAAGAGATGAAATCTTAAAATATATTGTTATCCATAAGAGTACAGATAATTTAAGTCATTCTATAAATGACAGTTATAATTTACCCCTTCAACTTAGTACTACTACTAAGCTTCCTAGGATTTAAAACAATTTCAATTTTTTTTCTGGCTTAAAATATCTACCTCCAGAACTTTACTTGCTCTAAATTTATTTTGTTGTGGAATCAGTAGACGAAATCTGTTGAGATAAATTTATTTGCAAATTTTTACGATTCATGTAGCAAATATCATTAGTAGGATGTTACTTTTTCATGTCTTGCTAAATCAATATTTCTAGTAATCAGTTCTTAAATGGATAGAATTTTTTTGTGGCGAAGAGGATCATGCTGTTTGGCTTATAAGTAAGGCGGTATAGTAAAAAATGTACAAAATGATCGAGAAATAAAAGAAAACAAAATAGATTTTAGAATTTTATTATTATTTACTTTTTAGTAAAATTCCGGTATTAATAGGATCTATGTTATCTTATTTAGCTTGTATACAAGTTCATCAGTTAATAGTGCTAAAGAAAACTATTATTTATCGGGCATCATTGATAATAAAATAATCTCTAATTCTGTGTGCAGTTCACCTCCGGTTTTTTTGCCTTTACAACATTAAATTTTATAGGTAGGAATTTTTTTATATACATTAAAAATTTTTTTGTCTTCACAAAATTCGAAAATGATGTCATTTTTAATAATTACTGTTAAAGATATGATGATATGTTATGATATGAAAGCTTTCTACATAAATTTAAAAAAATCATTCTACATTTATGTAATATGAAAAAAATATATCCAAAAATAATAAAATTATAAATAAGTGTCGCTTTATTACATAAAAGGCATATTTGTATACACTTTGGAAATTTTATTCGAGTGCATGACAAATATTTTAATGTTAAACCCACCTAATTTCGTGTAAGCACTTCTTTAGAGGTTATTGACGAAACACTGTTAAAATTCACCAAATCTTACTTCAAAATTAATCATTAAAAACTTCACTGAAATTCCGAAAAATAAATTTCTCCATAATACAGATTACTTCTAATCAAAATAAACATGGGCAAAATTAGAGCATATGGATCAATCGGTCTGCCCTCTAGAGCGCAAATGAGCCTGAAAGACATACAGCTTCTTTCAATTTAATTTGAATAAAATTGATAAAATGATCAAATAAATCAATTTTCGATATTTAAGAAGAAATAGTTCCACGAAATAACAAAAATCATGAGAAATAAGTATAATTTACAATAAGAAGTGCTATTTTCCTGTCTTCTAAATTGAAAAACTGAAGATTTGTTAGCAAGACAATTCAGATTCATTTAATTTTTCCCACTAAGAAATAATGCAAGCGACATGAAAGATTTAGGGAATATTTATCTAACTATTGAAAATAGTATTATGGAATTTACGGTTTGTATGTGTGAACCAAAGGTGATACAAAAATATGAGAATGTTTATCTGCGTAATTTGCTAGATGCAATTTACAAAAGAAAAAATATATATATTCTTTTCAGTATTCCTTGATGGTTCTTATCCCATTTGATCCAGCATATCTAACCAACTGCATATGTCAAGACCTGAACATATGAAGCATCTTTTGCTGGTAAAATTGACTTTGGAGCATTACTTGAGGTAGAAGTCTGACTGCCTTTAGTTCCTATGCATGGGGAGTAGGTTGCCTTCATAGATGAATTTAAGGGAAAACTGATCCATATTTGTGTTTCACCTGGAGGAAAGCTAGTCATTAGCTGCTAAAGCACGCATTAGCGTGCCATTTTTTAAATTATGCTATTTAAGCGCACAGACAAAGAATAGGACGCATAATCCTCTTAATCTCATTCATATTCCTGAGCCATATCATGTCTTTTCATTCGGCCACAGATGACCTATAAAATATCTTTGTTGTAGCTGTTAAATAGAAAGTGAATTTTCAGTTGCATACATAGGTGCAACAAATAACTACTACTTAAAATTCAAAAGCAAGATAAACTGAACAATTTTATTATGCATTTATTACTTCAAGTATAAAACAAGCTCAACATTTTTCTCGTGCACTTATTACTTGCAGTTCAAATATAGAATAAACTCAAAATTTTTTTATCATGCATTTAATTATGTAGTTTGGTTAGTAAACAAGCGATGATTTTCATCCTGTTTGGAGTCTACCGTCGACACTGGTTTCGTCGTATGCATCGAGCACGTCTCCCAGCAGATGCTCTGACGAGACCGCGGTTGCAGAAACAACCGTTTCGGCATGCAAGAATGCAAGCTCTTGGGGGTCCCCTGATACTTTGGCAGGTTTCTGGGCAGGCTGTCCCACATTCGAAATGCTCGCCCCGTGGGCACTGGGCATCTGAAACGAAAAAAGGGTTAAAATCTGATGTGAGAATCATAACAAATCGAACGGACGAAAGTTCGTCTCTTCAAGCCCCGATAACCAAGGGGTCTATTCTAGTACCCCCGGTTGGGTTGGGTTCCGCACGTTAACAACAGAACCCAACCCAACTCCCAACCCAACCGGGGGTACCAGAATAGACCCCTAAGATTCTGCATAAATTAATAAGTTTCTGTCGTCCCCAAATATTACAGGGGGAAGTTGCCGAATTTGGACGCCTGAACATATTTTAATGTACAGTAATAAACAAGTAATTTTAATTAAAAAATTAATAGAATTTTTCGTAGTTCATTTACTTTATTTTTATTCTAAATTATTATCGTAATTATTAATGCAATTAACTTTTTTTAAAATTAACTTTTAATTGAAAAAATAGCATAAAAATTGTGTCATCGGCCTAATTGAGGAAACTTTCTTCCCAGATTGGGCCATTCCCAGGTACATGTTGCCCAATATTGTATAATATTGATCGATATTATATAATATTATACGATATAGTACAATATTGCGAATATCGTACAATATTGTACAATATCTTTGTGCTACTGGGGTTGTTTTCCCAAACTGAACCATCTATTTCTGTCGTCACAATTAAAACAAAAGTAATCTTTGATTTTCAAATTCACATCAGTGCAGAATGCATGAACACAAGTATAACATTTTTTACAGTGCATCATTTCTTCTTTCCTTGTTTCTCCACGTATGATACAAAACCCTGTAGTTTTAGTTTTTGTTCTTTTTGAACCACCATTTGATGTCTTTAATGTCCTTTAATTTTTTGTATCTTCACTTCAAATTTATGAGTTCTATTATCGATTGCAACTACTTAATTAACTTTTACAATCCGAGTTGAAAATATGCTTTGAAGTCAAAGAGGGAGCGATTTTCGCTCGCAACAAAGATTTGCTATTGGAATAAATTATGGATGTAAGGTTCAAAAGTAATTACTTTTAAAAATATGCGACATTAAGAAAGTTATTATTTTTCCGGAAACATCGACTGTATTTGGAAATAATTTTAGTTATGAACATGAAAATTTTAACTTTAAGATAAATGGTTTTAGGATGATATAGAGTTCTCTGTAAAACACGAGTTGCTCAGATAGTTTGCTTATGTAGAATAATTTTGGCATGTGCTATATGTAATTGAAGTTGGGATGGCGAATTTTTCAAAAGAAAATTTTTTATAAACCTAGTTAATTTTCTGAATTTAAAAATAATTTAGCTTTGTTTAAATAAATTAAAAAACGGAAAATCTGGGAAATTTCCTTAACAACTGGATGTTTCTTAAACAGAGACAAAGAATGAAAACCATTATATGTACTAACATATCCAGGTTGTCTGGTCAGTTTGGGTAAAAAGACCTGAATGAAAAAACATTGTATCATATTGTTAAATGAAGAATTTACAATATTGTCTTCACTACATTGATCGTAGAATTATTGTTAAACAAAGAATTTGAACTATTGTCTCCTCAATATTGTTCAACGTTGTTGAATGTAGAATTTGCAATATTGTTTACACAGTATTATAAAGAATTTGGCGTTTTAAGGAAAAATTATTTCAGTGAATTTTTTGAAAAAATTCTTAAATGAACTGAATTATTTAGCTAAAACTAATATTTGTGTGCCAAAATTTTGCTTTGACAATACTTTTCAAAATTTTGATACTGTATTTTTTTCCCTCTGTGTTCACAGTGTCTTTCAATATTGTCCAAAATATTTTACATATTGTGGTGCTACTGGTATAAGCAACTTTTGTTAAAATATTTAATAAAATTATTTATAAAATTCACGTGTGACGTCATCTGAATTTTTACGCTGTACAGTGATTCTCTGTCTTTTCTCCTTCTGCGAGACATATGATGGATTCCAAATTTAAACTGGCCAGTCATATTCGATGATTATCAATTTAGCACGAATTTATTCTATTTTTAATATGTAAAATTCACTTAAAAATACGTCTAAAAACCTTCCATTGAGAATTTTCTCTTGGAAGTCTACTTTTACTGAATGTGTTTAACACATCCAGATATATTTTTTATGCCGTAGAAACACAAGAAATCGACAATAGAAGAATTCATTGTGATTCCTGCCTTGATTTATATTAATATATAGATGATCAAAAGAAGCGAATTCATATTCGAATATTTCGATTTTTATACAATTTTATTTAATTTGGCTTTTTTCATATTAGTAAAGATGGAATTTTGTAATCGATTTTGCACTAACTTCTTGTTGATGATGATGAGTTTTGAAATTTTGTACACGCATGTATTCTTATTAACAATACGCTATTTTAGTATTTTCAGAATTTTATTGTCAGTTAATATTTCTTGATTTCGTACTCGTGGCTCCATCTCGTAGTGAATTGAGAGTGTAGCACTCCGCTCATGTTCACTCACAGAGAGGCGCAAGCGAGTGACGTATCTTAACACTCCGCCATTCAACCAATCGCATAAGGCGAACTCGCCGATGTATTTCCTGTCTCGGAGAGCACGGTAGAAACTAACCAGAGTCCCTCCCAGCGACAAGGCGCGATGTTGATCGTTGAAGAATAAAAGATATATTTTTTATATAATCTAATCGAGTGATCCTTCTAAAACCTTCTGATGGATTCATATTAATACATTTATTTATGGATAAGACAATCGATCCTCGACAAGAGAAAAAAATGATTTCATGATTCCAAAATATTTATAACATTGAGTTATAAATTAAAGGCTAAAAAAAGGAAATAATTAAAATAAAAAACTCTACTTTTTGGCACACAAATAAAAGTATGTTTTTAAAAACGGTTCTTATTAAATTTATTACTGTTTAGATCATTTTTCTTGAGATATCTTATTATGATGAGTTTTGAAATTTTTTAGACGTGTGAACGTAGTGTGTATATATATATAGTCCCTATTAGTACTCGATGCTCTAAAATATTTATAAGATATCTTTACGAAGATGCGAAACAAAAACTTGTGTTTTAAATTTACTATTAGTACCTATCACCAATAAGTATTTCCTGTTAATGGAATTTAAAAGAAATTAACAAATTAAATTTATTAGAAATTATGAACATTACTAAATAGAAATCAAGCAACAAAGAATATCATAAGAACGAAAATTCCTAAACCAGGCCCGTTTCTGTCGGGCGTGCATGCACGAAGGCGGCCGACACAGAAGTCAGCCGGGGCCGCCCTCGTCAACTTCTTTCTTCAAATTCTTAAAAATTACCAAAGTATTTCTGAATTACAGGAAATTATTCAGAGATTTCTCTTTACTTCAAATTTAGTTGCATTCAAATAAGACCTCAAAGGGCGAAGAAGCAAAGGTTTAAATAATTTTTTTCTTCTGCCATTTTTGGAAATTAGGTTTAGGGTTAGAAAAGTCGGAAGAGGGACTAGCATCCTCTTGATGCTGTATGGTGATAGCTATATTTAGGCGAGGGATCGCAAAGGGCATGGTCACGGATGACCACTTCTTTTTTTGAAGCTGCATTTTACTGTCTTAAAACTAATGCTTAAGATCAGCAGTCTTCAAAATCGGGCACTCTCAGCTCCTAGTGCAAAAAATAAAAAGTCATTAAAATTTAACAGAGGGACAAATGGAATTTGAATACCAAACTCACATGTGTGAAATAGGGAACTCCCTCACGCCTTTTCTCAGATTTATGTGTTTGGGGGTGAGATGGTATAAGGTAATGGTTGTATTGTTGTAGAAATGCTAAGACAATGACTGGACAACAGTACTATGTAAATGAAGATATGCATATACATATACTATTTAACAGAATGGCTTGAAACCTTATTGGATAATTTTTGCTATTTCCGAGATTCATAGAAAATGATTGGGAAAAACAGAGGCATTCCTGTTCTAAGTCAGCAGAGTGAGAAATACTATTACTTCGGTACCGTCTAAAAAGAGTTAATTTTGAAGATGGTGAGTTCAAACTATTATTTCTCTAATTTTGCACTGATTTTGACCACTTGTTTTAAGTAAAAAAGTATCTTGGAGCAGACTCATACAATTGACTCTGGGCACATTGATACTCGTCTTCTGTGTGTAACAATGAGCCTTAACAGTAACTACTTTGCAATATCGTCTTCAGAAATGGAAAAAACGTAAAATGAAATTTCTAAGAGAAACACACGCAATTAAGTATTTGTTTTAACAATGAAAGCGGTTTGAGTTTCATTGTAAAAATGAAAAGCATTGTAGTAAATTAAATTTAAAATATTTTTTGCGGTTTATTAAAATTGGAGCAAATTTTTTTTACGGCAATTTAATTAGTATCGTTGTAAAGGTAATTTTTTGTATTTTCAGATGGT
Source organism: Araneus ventricosus (assembly GCA_013235015.1). NCBI lineage: Eukaryota > Metazoa > Arthropoda > Arachnida > Araneae > Araneidae > Araneus > Araneus ventricosus. The sequence continues at coordinate 28,202 of BGPR01011432.1, forward strand.
ATGAAATTTATTTTTGTGCTATATAATTTTCTTAAATTATGATGGAAGAACCCGAAAATTTCCCTTAATTTTTAATTAATTAAAATTTCAAAAAACGGCTTCGAGGAACACATTCCTTCCCTCAAAAGTATTTTTACACACTCACACCTCCCCGTTTATTATTTATTGAGAAAAATTATTTTCTGAGGCATTATTGTTTAATTTTGCCTGTTTCATTAAAAATATTGATTTTGATTAAAATAAAAGTTTGTTACTTTGTTAAACTTTTACGCTTTGATTTGGAATACAAAATAAATTGAAAAAACAAAAATTTTTTTGAATACACACCTATTAATCATCTTTATTTTTGATATTTCCGTGAAAGAATCAATGTGCCCCAAGCGTGTATCAATGTACCCTTAGTATGGGGCAGATTGATAGAAATCCATTTTTAGGGAAAATGTATGATAATTATTTTACTATGTCATTTATGACCAAAACTTTACTGAAATCCTGTATCAGATGAACAAATGTATAAATATAGCGTATTAATTCTAATTATTACCATTGGCAAAATATTTTTTAGCTTTCCAAAATAAAACTATATCAATGTCCCCGCATTCTCTCTACTGTATTAATCAAGCTACTCGATAAAATTATCAATTTCCTAAATTCATCTAGATCTGATGCGGCCTCTAGTAAATACATTAATGATGCCTCAGCATTAGTGATTAATCTTGATATTAACGTTGAATTTCCCTGTAAAAGGCTCAGACAGTTCGTCTTTATTTTATCATAAATGTACTGATAAAGAGACCGAAGATCCAAAATTATTATTTAAAGTTAAATTTTACTTAACAATTGTTGATGCTGCTTATAATTCCATTCAAGAAAGGTTTGACTCCTTAAATGAATGCAATACATTATTTAAAATTCTAACTGAATTTAAGAATATCTACAAAGATGATTTAAAAAATTCGTGTGCAGATTTGATTTTCCGTACAAGTTTCTTATGCAGATTCAATATCTGGGGATGCTGATGGTGATGACTTGTATAATGAATTAATGATGTACAAAATCATTAATGATAATATTACCGATCCTTTAAAAACTTGAAATTTCTTGAAGCAAATAATTTAATTACATCATTTTCCAACTTTTCTGTAATATTTTTCTTATTTTAATTTGATTTATTCTTAAGGATATATTTAACTCTGCAAGTCACGATTGCAACAGATGAAAGAATTTTCTCTGAACTAAAAATTATGTAATCTTACGTAAAATAGTCGATGTGCCAACAGAATGAATAATTTGAGTTTAATTGAAATGGAGAAAGAATTGTCAAAAGAAATTAACTTAGAAGGCATTATTGACGACCATGCAAGTAAGAAAGCAAGAGAAGTACAATTTTCATTTTATATTTTATTTAGCGGAAAAATCATAAAACATGTAATACTTAATAATGAACTTTACTTTTTAAATTGTCTCACTTTATAAGCATATTCATATTTTGTTATCTTATAAATATATTTAACCGGTGTGATGTGAAGAAATAGAGTTTTGCTAAATTTTGTGTTTGTGAGAATATAAATCGACGTCTTTTTCAAGAAAATTAAGTTTATAATCGGCACTCGTTTTACATTCGGAATTTTACTGATGAATTAATTATACTTGTCGCCGATTCGTTCAAATGCATAAATCACGTTTTCTTCTACTAGGGAAGGAATTTTCTTTAATTTATTTTGACACTAAAGAAATTGCGTAAATTTTTAGTTTAAATAAACTGGTTCAGCAAACGATTTAAAATATTATAGAGTAAGGGGCGGCTTAAATTAAATGGCACGATAGCGGCTTTGTCTCTAGAAACGGGCCCGTACAAAACGTTCATAAAAATATATTAAATATTTTATTAAAATTCCATTTTTCTTAAGGTATTTCTATCAGCGTCTCATGTTCTGATGTGCATATTTTTAATTAAAAAATATTTTGTCTATTTTTTAGTATACTAACTAAAGCGTGTTTTAAAAAACATTTTTATTTTTGATATTATAGGTCCAAGACATCATAATACAAGATGGGCATTGAGAGGTTTCTGAGTCTCTATATATGCCCAAAGTTGGGCATTCGCCCCAGTAGCGGCGATTGGGTGGCAAAAGTGAGGGGCAAAAAGTTTTTTGACACTTAAAAGTACCCCGTTCAACAAAATTTAAAAATTTAGTTACAAAATTAGCTAAATTTTTATTTTAGCTAAATTAACTAAATTTTTATTTTAGCTAAATTAACTAAATTTTAATTATTATCACTTATTGAAATTTTCATTATAAAATTTTAAATATAAATTAAAATTTAGATAAATTTTAATTTAAATTTTTTTGCATAATTCCTAATTTTAGACACAATTCCGCCCCATTCCCTGTGCCTGTTTCCATTACAGCAACCGAACCGGTTGAATGGACATGGGACGCCTAATTTTAGACAGCTAATATGAAATAAAAATTTAATTTTTCAGTGACAGAAGTGACAGCCCCCCCGAGTCGCGTGCACTAAGACTATGCTAATGATAAACGATAGTGCTTAGGGAAACACTGTACTTGACAGTATCAGGGCCAGATTTTCTATAGGGGCAATCTATGTCATGGTCTAGAGCGAAGCTGTTAGGGAGCGCAAACACAGAAGAAATAACCACCAAATATTTACAAACTTTTCAGTATTATTTTGAAAAGAGCATGTAAAATGATGTTTTAGAAGTTTTCATTCCTTACATTAAATTTATTGAAATATACTTTTTTTCATCTTTTGTGAACCTCACCATTTCTTGCCCTTGTAGTTCCGCGCGTTGGAATCGATTTAATAAGATCTGTCAACATCAACGACCCTTCAAGCCTATTAACGTGGAAAAGCGCGACCAAAGAAGTTCTTTTAGGTATTTCAGTAGCTTGCAAGAAATTCGAAGAAGTATTTTTGTAGGTGTTAATTTTTTGTTATTTCACAATTAGTGTAATTTTGAATTGAAAATTTAATATATTTCAAGGTTTATAAAAATTTTATTAAGTGATTACATGTTTCAAAGATAAATTATGGTATATTAAATTTAAAATTATATGTTAACTTTTTGAGAGGGGGCGCAAAATATGCTTTGGCCTAGGGCGCAGAAATGTGTAAATCCGACCCTGGGCAGCACAGTAAAGGCCGACAGACCTTATTATTCCACCCAGTGAAATATTCCTGCAATTATCCTAATGCAGTTTGAAAATAACTACCATAACATATTTGAACAGAATATTTCTGATTCAACAGTCCCCTGTCTTAGACTATAACGAAATAACCCAGCGTGGCACTCATCGAAATCATGAACCAGAGAGATACGCACTCTACGCGATATGTTGAATACTGAGTAGAGACCAGAGTCTAGCAAAGAACTGCTCGAAGGCATGATGAATTATTCTTGTTCTCATGAGAAAACCCATTAGTATCAGCGTAGGTTACCAACTGCCATAGGTGGTTTCACCACAAGCGTCCCCCTCGCAGGTCATCTGTCTTTTAATTTAAGGTACGTCACGAGCCTTCAAAAAGATTTCAGAATGAAAGAAGATGCTTACTATGGAGCGTATTTTGACGACAATGTTTTCAAAACAAGTGTAAACGTATACATTTCCATTGATGCCTGCTGTACGCAGCTGGAAAACGCCTAGATAATTTCAAAATCCGTTCAATTTTCCCTCTAACAGATGTCGCAGTGATCAATCACGCTGATTGAACAAAGACGTTCTTTCGAGCCTTCTGACAAGTGGCCATTAAGAGGTACGGAGTCGTCTGAAAGAGGGGGTATTCAGGTAACATTGATAAGATTTTTAAGCATTTCAAGACATCCGGTTTCAAATTCTCGTGAATGTCAGAGGGTTAATTAAAAATTAAGCACCAGCGATTACTTATTTAACTTCCTCGGACATAACTTCTTTTTTATAATTTCTAGTTTTGGGCCACTAAAATAAAATAAAATTTAATTTTCCCCAAAAAAAGTGGGGGACGGTTGCTCCCCCTTACCCCCTGAGTCGCCGCCACTGATTTGAAATACATATTTTATTCCATTTGTGTTGCTATGTGAGAATTTGTAGAATTGTTTTTGTTGAGAGCAACAATCGAAGACTGAGTGCTTATTATCATAGAAGTTTCTGTACACATGACGTCATCAGTTTGGGAATCCAAATAACCAAAAATAAATTAAAATCACAGGTTAGATTCTCTATTTCACCAAATGTGACTCGCCTACTCTATGAATAGAGATTTCAATGATAATACACTGAATGTCAACATAGTCATTTGATATACAGAATTTTCAAAATAAATATATATAGGGTTTTAATTGCTTACTAAAACTCTTAAATAAGATATACAGTAAAGATTCAACTCTAGAATGAAATATCAAAGCTGCCAGTTTTAGCTGCGTGCATACACATACAGTACCTCTACCTTTCAAGAAATTGCTAGTAGAATTGCTAGAATGGCAACTCCTGAATAGAATGCCATCGAAGAATGGCATCTACTCAATGGAACGCCATCGAAGAATGGCAACTCCTGAATAGAATGCCATCGATGTTTTGCAGATCTCGAAGTGGCAATCTGCCACGTGCGTTCTTTCTTAAGTTCTATTGTGATCCTCGGAAGGATAATAACATCCGTAGATGGTATCATCAGTTTGAAAACACTGGATATCTTCTTTATAAAGGAAAGACGGCCAAAGGTTTTGAAGAAACTGTTTCAGAGAGTCTTCATGTGTAGCCGTAAAAAAATTGTTAGTAGACAGTTTATGAAGACTCGTGTGTATGTGCTTTCGCTATTAGCTGACCGACTCGACTTGATAACCAGGATTAAAGCATTTGTTGCATCAATTACTCTAGAAATACTAATCAAAGCATAGGAAAAACTCACCTATCACTTTTATGTGCACCGTATGAGAATGATGTCGTATTGATTTTATAAAATATGCTGTTTGAGTTCTTTCATTTCATGTATTATTTATCAATGTAAGCCAAAGTGAATAAATGGCAAATAGCTTTAAAACCCCAGTATTATACAGCCATAATAGTTGGAAATTCAGCATATTCTATGAATCATTCTCTTTCCATTAATTCCTCATCCCAAACACTTCCTAAATTGTTTGCTCCGTGTTCTAATCTAATAATTGAAAATTTAAGAGATAAGCCAATAGCGCACATCAAAATGTCTTTCTGATCATAGGGAATTTTCACTTTTAGCAAAAGAAATTCCGAACGTTGAAATAACCCGATTTCATGTCACTGTCTCGCAAAAGGCAATCTAAACCTAGCTATTATTTTATAAAAAAGTATTAAGAAATCTAAAAACTAAGCAACTTCGTAAAATAATGCAGTAAAAACATATATAAACCCTCTGACCAGAGTACCTGCCATTATGGCAGTTAAAGTACAAGTTAAGTAACCGGATATTGAAACGACATTCCGGTTAAATTGCAGCTACAGTTTCGATAGCAACATCATATAAAAATATTTCTAAGTGTATATATTCTAAATTATATTATATTATGTCACAATTTTAAACCACAGCAGATTTCTGAAGTTTTGCAATGAGTTTAAATCACTTTTGTAAACTAGCTCTGTCGTGAAAATATACTGTTATTTGAGTGGATTTAGAATTTAATGTTATTTCGCTTTTAAATGTTAAAAGAAGGCTTCTAAACGTTTTCACAGAAAATGAACCGACGGCACTTAGACAGAGATTAAAACAAAACCATGCAGAACTTACTTATACAGGCAAGCAATGCAAAGGCAACGGCCCAGACGACAAGAGACTTCATTTTGACTGATTTTCAGAGTTATTTGCAGCAGCAACAGTTTTATATTTTTTCACTTCTAGGTTAGTTTTGTTTTGTTTAGTTTAGTTGGATTAACCTCCGTTTTTAATCCTACTGCGTGTGAGTGCCTTTGGGTTTCCTTTCTACAATACTTCCTTTAAGAACTTCCTTTTGAAAAATTTTCACATCCACTACCTTTTCCATCTCCAATTCCTTTTTAACTTCCATCTCCTTTTCCACTTCCACTTCCTTTTCCAGTTCCAATTCCGTTTTAGTATAATCTCACCTGCTTCCAAGTATATATTTCCGGTACTTAGTTCTTCAATGACCACTATTTCTACATTGGAATTCGGCATAATGTCACTCAGTACACTTTGGATTTATAAAATTCCAAAATCGTTTAAACAGTCAGTTTTAACGATGTCACATCATTAAAACTTACTTTGACATCTGAGTAAAAATTATTGCTGGAACATAAAAGTAAATAAAATATGCTTCAAACAGAACGACCGCCGTAACTTTATCTTCAATTCTGCTTCTATTAAAGAATTCCACAATCAGTTATTTTATATATGACTAAAAGTTTCAGTTTACGATAAATTCCTCATCATCGAAGAAAGAAAAACCAGCGGGAGTGGTCTCCCCGAAACTTTCTTGTATCCGCCCTAACACGGGTGGGGAAAAATACACCAAGCGAAAGTAACATACACCATTCCCTAACACAGGTGGAGAAAAACGCGCGGATCTGTCGTGCCTTTTTTGCGTTTTAGAATGGCGATGAAATAGAATATGCAAACTGAACAACTTTTTTTCAACCGATTGAAACGAAAATTGGGCACGAATCTACAATTAATGTTAGCGGACACATACTAATTTTTATTTATCAAAGTCATAGTATTTAGCAGTTATCGTGTTCACAAGTATGTGATTATACAGACCGACAGACAGTCGACTCTTTGACTGATTACTGTCATAATAATTGCATGATAAGCTGTACTAATAACTAATACAATTGAGGATAGGTAATTTTAAGAATAGAGAGAGGTATAAGGAAATAGTATAAGGAAATTAAACAATTAAAATATAGCTGATATCATTTGGAAAAATATTTTTAAACATTCATTGAAAATTAGAAATATATTATAAACACGATTAAAATGTTGATTTATTCAGTATTTCTACCAGCACCTCTCACTTTTCTGATTTTACTTTAATTTCTGTATTTTTGATAAAAAATATTTTCTGGTTTTCAGCACATTAATAGAAACTTGTTATTAAGGTATTTTTATTATTTTACTATCTATATAATCTATCTATACTCCCCAGCAAGGAATCATAGAAGTGTAGGATAGATGCAATACTATAGTAGATTCATATATTCGAGAGAGATTAATCAAATCAATAGTTCATGTAAAATTTGCCTATACAAATTATTTAAAGACAAAAATGTTTTATAGATGAGTCAAATAAATGAAAATGTCATGAAATATTTGTGACCTTTTAGTTTTCTTACCATGGCATGTATTTAAAATCCCATCAGCGACATCTATGCCGAAATGCTGAAACAAAATGTATATATTCATTTGCATTCTGAATTTGTTGCTGCTACAGTATAGTCGTGCAAAAATTTGTTTTCCTTTATTTATTAAATACAATTATAGATTATATATAAATATAGTTTATATTTAAATATCTTATAGTTTATTTATTAAATGGTTTTTTCAATACTGTCTAACAAAATTTGTCAGAAGCCACATCAAATTTTCATACTATTTCATGAGGTAATATCGAATCTCAAGTATAAAGAGTTGGGAAAGGGATGAAATCCCTGTCTTCACAAAATTCCAATGATATTTACAAAGTTCAGTTTACCATGGGACTTGGATATTATTCATCCATAAAAATGAATTTTTATTCTCGAGAAACCTTCCTGGACGCAGGCTAAGAGATGATATTGTGGACACTGCGGAAAGTTAGAGGTCTGTTTCTCCCAATTATTCTATATTTTGCAAGCTTTAGAAAAATGGTGAAGAGGTTTTTTCTCAGATATTGATGTAGGGAGAGACATCTTTTAGATATGAGGAAAGTAAGAGAAAGTCAAATGTGAATAGTAGGAAAAATATTGCACTCAGCAAACTTGGATTGTGAATCTTGCCTCTGACACTTCGTGATTTCAAAAAATGATTGACGAGCATCTTTGGACGGAATAGAGTGAATGACAACAGATTTATTTTCTACAAAAACATCTCACGATCAGCAGATCTAGGAACAGAAAGGCGGGAAGGTAGTACCATAGGAAGAAGAAGACCCAGACGATATTTTCTGCGAGCCCGGAGAAGATGTCTCTAGAATCTGAACATTTTTATGCATGATTGTGTTTTTTTTAGTGTAAAAATTTATTCCTCCATATTTCAATATAATTTCGCGTAAATTATGTTACCTCCCGTTTACTACACAAGTTGGTGTACTTATTTTGTTCTTGATTGTAGTCAAACCGGTCTTAGCCAAAACGAGCAGCAAAAAGGGCCGTCAAATCAAAAACAAAATGCGAAATAATTCTCCCACCTTTTCATACTTTGCCACCAAAAATTGCATAATAAATTACTCTGCTGAAACTTTCACTCTGTTGAAAAAAACTTCCAATGCCATACAATTTTTTAAAAATATCTAATACTGGCTAGATGTGACAGAAAATTCACATTTCCCCCTAATTTTATTTTTTAGTAATGTACATTTTTGCCTCTACACGAGCATGTGGAAATACAGGAAATATTAATTTTACACGAAATAGTACTAAATTTAAATAAACTGAATATTTTTCTACTATATCGAGTTTCATTTAATTCTTTCCCAGGTAACTAAATAAGACTGAATAAATGATTTATGGAGTTATACTGAAAAGGTAAACTTAACTAAACTCGAATTATAATCGAATTTGAACCAGAAAGAATACCAGAGATACAGAAATGGAAAAAATTAGTTATGTTGACCAATATAATTTGTCAGATATACAGAATACCAGAGTTACAAAAATTGAAAAAAATTAGTTATGTTCACCAATATAATTTGTGAGATAAACAGAATACCAGAGATACAGAAATGGAAAAAATAGCTATGTTCACCAATATAGTTTGTGAGATATACAGAATACCAGACATACAGAAATGAAAAAAAATTAGTTATGTTCACCAATATAATTTGTGAGATATACAGAATACCAGAATTACAGAAATGGAAAAAATTAGTTATGTTCACCAATATAATTTGTAAGATATAAAGAATACCGGAGATACAGAAATGGAAAAAATTAGTTATGTTCACCAACATAATTTGTGAGATACACAGAATACCAGAGATACAGAAATGGAAAAAATTAATTATGTTCACCAATATAATTTGTGAGATACAGAGAATACCAGAGATAAAGAAATGGAAAAAATTAGTATGTTCACCAATATAGTTTGTGAGATACACAGAGTACCAGAGATACAGAAACGGAAAAAATTAGTATGTTCACCAATATAATTTGTGAGATACACAGAGTACCAGAGATACAGAAATGGAAAAAAAATAGTTATGTTGATAAAATAATTTGTGGGATATACAATTCACAAAATTTTGTTCATTGTTTTCAGCATCCTTTCAATTCCAACTATCCCAAAGAAAGTGAGTTTTCCTATTCATGCATAGTTGAATCACTAATATAAAAAAGGAAAAAGATTAAACCCAAAATTTTATAATGCATTTATTGGCTCAGGTAGTGAACAAGGAATGATTTACGTTCAGTTTGGAGTCTACTCTGGGCAGTTCTGGATGCATTTTGCATCCTTGCTATCAGATTCTCTGATGAAACCTTCATCGCAGAAGCAACCTTTTCTGCAAACCGCAGGACACATCGTTGGGGGTTTCTTGATGCTTTCGCAGCTCTTTGGGCAGGATGAACCACAAGTACTTTCATGCTCGTTTGGTGGACAGGCATCTGAAATAAATAAAATATTGAACATCTCGTGAATGAATTATTTCAAATCGTATTAAAAAAGTATTGTTTATCCAGGCCCCAATTATAAAGATATACAGAATTCGGATTTTTTGTATCCTATTCGGATTTTTTATCCTAAATTGTGTTATAGAAATGGTTTTGTTGTTTTTTTTTCTTTTCCAAAATTATTTTTCTTTAGATTTATTTTCCTATCTCTCTTTTCTAAATTGTATCACAGACTTCGCTTTTTTTAAGGGTACTTCTTGTTTTTAAAATTTTATTTACTATTTATTAGATTTTATTAATTTTTTATTTTTGCTTATTTTATAAAAAATTCTTTATTTATTAAGTATCTTTGTATTTATTTATTATTTATGTTTCTAATTATTTATCATGTTTGTATTTTATTGTATTTATAATAACATTTGTATTTTCTATTGTAATGCTTATGTTGCATTATTTTACTTATATTGTTCTGTATTGCATTACCTAATTTTCTATTATATTGTATACTTCTATTATATTGTATTGTATTACGCTAATATTCGTATTGAAATTTTTATCCCCGCCATCTCGTGACATTTTATTTATTTAAGACTCACAGCGGAGGCCCAGCCTACCCTAAAGGGTATAAGGATTTAAAATAATATATAAAATATGCTATAATATAAATTATTAATATTATTAATTATAATAATATTAATCTATACTTATAAAGGGCAATGTTTGTGTGCGTGAGTGCATGAGTGCTTGCGCGCGATGTCCAGACGATTCTATCGCACTTACAGCCTTGAAATTTGGCATACAGATAGTCGTAATGGTTACTCGAAGCCGGAATTTTAAACTTTAATCGAGAAAATTTTTTATTTAGTGTTTTGTGTTGTTTTGGGTCAGTTTTGGTACGTTTACGCCTGTAGTATCTTTTCTAATGATTACTGGAAAACAATCAATGCACCATCGGATAGAACAAATAATTTTCGTTCTAATGAAGTTTGTTTTGAGCTTCAAACGTATTTTACTATATTTTGAGAATTTTTTAAAAAATAGTTAGTTTTGACATAGAAATTTTATTTTTGTTTTTAAATTTGCTGCATCCGACGTTCTAATAACATTATTAGTTTCAATTTTTTCAGCTTATAACTGGAACGGTTCTGTCGGATTTAAAATAAGAACGTTTAAAATAGTTTTTTCCGTTTTTATTAAATTAATTTTTTCCTGGTGAGATGAAAGATATTTTTCTCTAGCGCGCATACTCCCGCGGAAGTTTCTTCGGGGCCTTCCCAACATGCATTGTTGCAATTTCACTGGCTGACGGTGCACAGAGTCATAACCTTCAACTGAATGACTTCGACTATTATTTTCGGCACTGTCTTAACGTGTTTATGCCTCGCATATTTTACTTGCTGTATAATAATCATTTTCACGTTGCAATTTTTTAATATTGTTTCGGATTAAAGTACTCTGTATTGATTTTCTACAGTTGAATGCCATTATCGCGAAGAAAAATAAGCGGGAAAATCAATAATGCGTATCTTTTGTTTTGTTTTCAGAACTTTTTCCTGTCATTGTGGGCGTTTTCTTTTTTTTTTTTTTCATTTTGTTGAAGTCCTGATTCCACGGGCAACGCCATCCTCGTACTGCTAGTAATATATATTATATAATTTAAAATTAAAATTATATAAATATATTATAAATTATATAAAAATAAATGATACTAACACCACCAAAAAAACTCTTAAAATATTAAAACACTAGAATATTAAAATAAACAAGTGAAACACTAAGGACATCAAAACATTTAATGGTAAACACACAAAAGAAAACACACACGCAATACAAGATCCAAATACACAATGCAAACATTAAAAGGTAAACACACAAAAGAAAACACACACACACACAATACAAGACCCGTGCACTCAGAACAGAGAAACCCCAGAGCACCAATCAGATCTGGTAGTTAGTAAAATTCTTAAAATAACAAAATCCCTTGCAAAAACTGAAGTTCCATTGCGAAATTGACAAACTATAAGCAAAAGGTACAACTTCTCAGGAGGAGTATCCAGTAGTAATAAAACATAGACAACACTAATCCTTGTAAAAAAGTAAACTAAAATGTGTAAAATATTTTTAATAAAATAAATTAAATACCAAGATGGGAATCCCAGAGTCTAAGTCATCAAGAATAAAGACGTCTGAATAACAAAACTTGAATTGTTAAAACCCTAAGAGGCCACCAAATTAAAAACATGTAAAGTGTCAAAGAAGAATAAAATTGCATGAAAAGATTTAAATGTGTAAATTGTATCAGCAAGGTACCAGCAGAAGGGAAGAGAGGAACAACTAGAACTTCAACCGACACAGGTCAGAAACATGCCCGCAAATTAAAAATACGAAAAATTTAATCAAAGATTCACCTCAGGTAAAACTCAAATCACCATGTTAAAATTTTTCGAAAGGGAAGAGAGGAACAACTAGTACTTTAACCGACACAGGCCAGAAACATGTCGGCAAATTAAAAATATGAAAAATTTAATCAAAGATTCACCTCAGGTAAAACTCAAATCACCATGTTAAAATTTTTCGAAAGGGAAGAGAGGAACAACTAGTACTTCAACCGACACAGGCCAGAAACATGTCGGCAGATTAAAAATACGAAAAATTTAATCAAAGATTCACCTCAGGTAAAACTCAAATCACCATGTTAACATTTTTCGAAAGGGCAGAGAGGAACAACTAGTACTTCAACCGACACAGGCCAGAAACATGTCGGCAAATTAAAAATATGAAAAATTTAATCAAAAATTCACCTCAGGTAAAACTCAAATCACCATGTTAAAATTTTTCGAAAGGGAAGAGAGGAACAACTAGTACTTCAACCGACACAGGCCAGAAACATGTCGGCAAATTAAAAATATGAAAAAATGTAATCAAAATTTCACCTCAGGTAAAACTCAAATCACCATGTTAAAATTTTTCGAAAGCACAACCAATGAGTTTAAAAATTTATCCATATAAAAACCACAGTAAAATATGTCAATCAAGACTCCACTACTCTCTCTGGAGCGTTTTAAAAATATTTTCGCTAATAGCGAAGGCCTCTGTCATTTTCTTAATGGCTATATAATTGTTTTATAACTTTTTAAACCATGCAGTTTTATTTTTTCTGCTTGTATTTTGAGATTAGTGACGATTATCACGACTCGTGACGTGCTTTACGCCTTTTGGATAAGCAGTGTCAGCGTGGGCAATAAAAAAATCGAGGTATTGCGCTAGAGGAGAATTACTATCTGCCTTATGCAAAAGCAATATACTTTTGGGAAACAGGTTGATGGTGTACACATAGATAATTTCATGCAGATTTGAGCCTCTAGTTTGAAACATAGAAGCATTACAATGTTTCAGGTTTGAATCATCCCCCCTTATATGGTTTTCAAAAATTTACCTTTAATTATAATAACGGTGACCACAAACAAAAATCTGTTTAATATCTCCGCAACGCGTTTGCAGCAACTAAAAGAATGAAAAGTATTATCGTGAAATATACATAAAATAGTTTTAAAAACTTATGGAAATTAGAGAAAACCTTTCACAAAAATATAATGATATGAATGAAAACTAATTCTTTTCATTTTAAAGTTGTGTAAAAGTCTAAGGATATCTATAAAATTTCGATTCATTTTTAAAAAAAAAATTGAAAAAAACCCCTTTTCTGTGTAAGAACCTACTACTTAAGAAGTAACTACGTGCCAGATCTGGTAGCTCTATGTTCAACCATCTGCTCTGTAGATTGTTTTGAAACATTTTTGCAACACGCGTGTTGCAAGTTACAGATAATATCCAGCTTAGAAAACATTATCATGTTAAGATATTCGTTATTATACATTGGATTAGTCTGAAGGATATTTCAATAATTTGCAAGGAGGTTGCAATACAAAATCAAACAATAATAATATCTAAATTTGGAAGCACAAGCGCACTATCTCGAAAGAAAGTGAAGCAACAATCTTTGGTGCAGAAACTATTTCCAATCTGTATATTTTTCATTCACGTAACTACTCTATCAAGGGAAACATTGTTCCTCACTTGTTACTTTCTCGTATACGAAGTATACAAAGAGAAGGTATTGTAATCGTCAAAAAATTCGAACTTGAGATTTTGACGGATCTCCACGTTTTAGATCTCCCTGAGTCCGAAAAACACAATTTTGGAATTATGTCTGTGTGTGTGTCTGTCTGTGAACACGATAACTCAAAAACTATTAGAGATACGGGGATGAAATTTGGTATGTGGTCTTTGAACATAATTTGTAGGTTTCTATCAAATTTTGGACAAAATCCGTCAAAGGGAAGTCTGTCTATTTGTATGTCCGCGGTCATGTGAACGCTATAACTCAAAAACTTGAATAGCTAAATGGATAAAATTTGGTACACAGTTTTATCGTTATGAATGTAGGTCCGTATACAAGTTTGGACCAAATCCGTTAAAAAGAGACGTTCAAATTGGATATTAAATTTCTTTTAATCCGATTCTCATGCGCATGCGTATTGGTAGCAATCTGTTATTGTTGTAACTTTTATTTACAACAATAAATAATGTTTTCAAGCATCAATTGTTAACAATTTTTTTATTGTTGTAAATCAAACCGATCTCATTATTTCAGCAAATCTTTCATTCACGCGCTTTGCAATTGTTACGGTTGTGGTAGTATAAATTGTTTTCTTGGGAATTCAATTCCAAAGCAGAATTTTCGCTTTAGTATTCATTGCATTGCCTATTTTATCGCGCCTGCTTCAAAGTAATATTTTTTTGAAACGTGGCAACAGATATTTGATTTCAGGTTTGTTTGTTTTTTTGTTTTACTTTCTCGTATACGAAGTATACAAAGAGAAAGTATTGTAATCGTCAAAAAAATTCGAACTCGAGATTTTGACGAATCTCCACTTAGAAAGTATACGAGACAGTTTAGGGGAGACCACTCCCGCTGGTTCTTGTGGTTCTTGTTGTTTGAAGAGCGAGAAGGAACAATGCAACACCGTGCACAACGCGTCAACATCGAAGTTTGGACTATCGTGGGAGATAATGTACTCGACCCATACCTATAGCCAACACAGATCTACGAGAGAATCTGTCTTATAATCTTAGAGGAGATGTTCCCAGAGTTTATTTCCAGCCTATATTCGTCGTAACATGGCGACCTGAAACCCGTTCCTTTCGCTACGTTTGCTTAGAGTAAGATTAATAATAAAAAAAATTCAATCTAGAAAGTGGATTCATACATTGATATCTTGATTTTTGACGTGAAAACGTATTTCCGCTCGTTACAGTGATAGTCGGTCGAACTTTCTTGTGTGGCAAAATATCGTCAGATTTGAAACGCTAATAACTACGAGACTAATCATGCGAAAAGAAAGGTTGACCCCACAACGGATAGATAATATGTGTAAGAGTTTATCGCATAGTATTTGTTTTGCCTCTAACGTACCAGCGTAGGCGCATGCGCGTGATTGTTATGAATTACTTTTGTGTAAGGTTATAAATAAGTGTAGCCTCAAAACGCGTTTAGCTAGGAGGTTGATTCTGCTGTCATTTTAAAGAGCTTGAGGAGAATTACTATAATCCAAAGTGAGAGAATAAAAATATTTATCTGAATATAAGTAAAAATCGGTATTAAATTGAAAATTTCAAACTCCGAATGTTTTTTGATTATAACATGTAGAGTTTCCTTTCGAATTGTACGGAAGTTACAGAATACTTAACAATACATAAAAGAAACATTGTCTTAAAATTTGAATTTAAAAATTTGAATATTACGGGAAATATGAGCATTTGTAGTAAATAATGTTTTACTGCGAATACGCGAAATGTGGTTATATATACTGTCAAAAGATGGCGCCATCAAACGCTACTCTAAATAAAACATAAGAAAGATACAGTTTGGGTCCGCGCCGCAGATTTTTAGTGAAAACGTCTTGATAAAATCATAAAACAAGTATTTCGTATTAATATGTAATTTAATTATCAATGTCTTTAATACAATATTTACACAGAGTAGTATAATGGTTACAGACTAGATAAATCTCAAGTTTATCGAATGTAGCAAGGGTCTGTGGTAGCTTGTGAATTACCTATTCTGTAACCATTATACTACTCTGTCTAAATATTGTATCAAACAGATTTATAATTAAACTACATATAAATACGAAAGACGTGTTTTAGGATTTTATCCCGACGTTTTCACGAAAAATCTACGGCGTGGACCCGAACTGCGCCTTTCTTATGTTTTTTGAGATATCACATATATCAGACTACAGAAAATTTTATTTACGAGGGCGTCACTCCATATTTGTGTCTAGGACCTCAAAATTCAAACGGCAGCACAGATCAGAAGCATCACGAAAAGTTGTGGTTGTGCAGAAGCGATGCTTTCTCGCTATGTCTGAATTTTCCCATAGATCAGACTTCCACGTATCAGTTGGTTAGGAAAAAGGGTAAAATGTCATGCACACAAGAAATTTAAGAGACATTAAGACATTTTAATAGGTGAAGTGTTGCTTTAAAGGTCAGTTAATTTTTTTGTTGCTGTTTTCCTCATTCTTACAATTTGTTCTTAAGTAACAAAAAATATTGTAATTTTGTAACTTAGTTTTGCATTGTGTTACAATAAGCAAAGAAAATAGTTGATATAGAAAGTTGATATATTTTTAGACTTAAGGCATCCAACTGGTTTAAAATCGTCGTTTTTAATGAAATTATCAAAAAAAAAAAATATGACTTAATTTTATAGCCTGTTTAATCAGCTTTATAAAACTGTCTCACTTTTAACTCTACGTGAATTACAAATGGAGTTACAGCTGTTTTATTGCCGATCTGTAAGCATTATTTTATGTTGCATGAAAACTTTATAAGTGTTTTCTGAGAAATGATATTTTTGAGGAAAACTGTCGACCGTAACACTGATTTCTCAAAAAGTTATTCAAGTATTGATTTGAAATTTTCTGAGGTTGTTTTCTGTAATATGCTTGGGGCCGCGGTGGCCTAGTGGTAAGGTGCCGGCCTTGGGGCCGGAGAGCCCCAGGCCCGAGACCCGACTCCACCGAAGATCCGCCGTGTATGGGGCCCGCTGCACGCCAAATCATACGTAGTGGTCAAACGTCCTCCCGTTGGTGTGGCGTGAAAGTTTGGAGAGGGGGTGCCATCTCAGGTGTCGTCCTCGTCATCTGACGGAGGTTCAAAATTACGAGGTCCATCCCAAAATAGCCCTCGTGTTGCTTCAAAACGGGACGTTAATATAACTAAACTAAACTGTAATATGCTTGATGTTTTAATCTAAAAACTAGGATCAATTTTAAAATCAAGTATTATTTTTAAGTGCTTAAATATAAGCGAAAAGCATTTTTAATGAAAAATTACCAGTTTAGTAAATATGTTCACCTATATCTCAAAACTATTTTGAAGTACAAGAAATATTTTAGAGCATAACACAGATAACTGTCATAAAAATGTACTCATACAAGGATTTATGTATATTTAGAATATGATTTTGTGTATGACTGTTAGCGTAAGGCAAATATTTTAGTGATTTTCCTTCAAATTTCTCAGTTTTTTTTAAAAAAATATTATTTTGAAAGCCCAATTTTACAATATTTACATAGATTTAAAACATATACAGTTGAAAAATAACGTTAAAAATATATATAAGTTAGTTTCAAAAAAATGTCTCCGAACACAGTCGGATACCTTAAATAACTTTTTGTCATGCATATACATTGATCTGTTGCAATTCCCGGTCAAAACGATGTAGAAAGGTTGGGAACTAAAAATTGCATATTGAAGCAATTTCACATATTTTGGAGAACATTGGAGGGAACGTGCCACCTGAAATTCTGGACCGATATTGATGAAATAAATTTTATTTCTCTTATGAAGATCTGTATTTAACAGCTAATGCTATAATAAACAGATAGATTGGAATTTTAAAATTTTAAAAATTATTAAAAAACTTGCGATTGTCGTCAATTTTTACGATTTTCAAGGCCGTTTCGGGAACGGAAGGTATCAATCGATTTCCTTACTTTTCCCCTTTGTTTAATTTCTCACCAATTTGCAACTTTTCCGCGGTATGAAAAAAAAAGGGTTTTTTTGCCCACCCTAAGGTACATATACATTTATAGCTGGCTTTTGTCTAAAACAATCGCATGCTTTAATGGTTGTCTTTTTTTCCTTCTTGCCTAGTGATACATTTGTTGTAACTTTTTAAAATTCGATGATTGAGAATTTTTTTCTTTCTTATTTTTTCATTCAGCTCGTTAATATTTTATTGACAATTGTAGTGTCTATTTCTTTCTCCGTTATTTAGTGTTTTTTTCCAATAATTTATACGTTTTTCAGAGAATTCAGACCTGCAATTAGTCCTGGAACATCTGGTACTGTACTATTCTTTCCGCTACTTCACTGACGCAGTGACCCCTACTTCTGTGCTACGTTGATACGTTACGTCATGTTGTTTAAACGTGTATACGTATTCCTATTGTGTACTACGAGGAAACCTGAATCTCTGCAAATTATGTAATAGTTATTCTGTGTCTGTACCCTGTCAAATAAAATAGTTTATTTGATTCCCTTTACCATGTTTTATTAGTTCATTTGGCACTAGCAGTGCGCGCACGGCGTTGCCCGTGGAATCAGGACTTCGACAAAATGTGAAAAAAATGCCCACAATGACTCGGAAAAGTTTTGGAAACAAAATCAAAACAAAAGACACACATTATTGATTTTCCCGCTTAAATTTCCTCTCGACAATGACACGAATTTAATGACGTCACTGTAAGGAATCGGAGTGTAGAAATGCAGGCTGGGAATGAAAACATATTACGTTACCTCCTGCAAGGAAACAACAATTCATTCTGGGATCGTCCGAAGAAACTCTCGCTGTTAAATCTCGCTAGCAAAAAAAAACCTGTTTGAACTGATCAGGGAAAAATTAATTTAAAGAAAACGGAATAAGATATTTTAACCGTTCTTGTTTTAACTCCGACAGAACCGTTGCAGTTATAAGCTGAAAAAATTGAAAATAATACTGTTATTAGAACGTTGGATGCAGCAAATTTAAAAACAAAAATAAAATTTAGATGGTAAAACTTACTATTTTGTATTAAAAATTTCTCAAAATTCAGTAAATTAAGTTAAACGTTCAAAACCAACTTTATTAGAACGAAAATTGTTCGTTTAATCCGATCGTGCGTGGATTGTTTTTCAACGATCATTAGGAAAGATACTACGGCCGTAAACGTGCCAAAAATGACCCAAAACAACACAAAACATTAAATAAAAATTTTTCTAGATTAAATTTCAAAATTCTGGCTTCGAGGTGCATTGAGTCACCATTACGTCTATCTGTGTGCCAAATTTCATTGCTGTAAGTTCGATAGATTCGTCTGGACATCGTACACACACAAGCAAGCATTGTATAGATTCTAAGTTACATTAATAATTATTTTAAAACAAAATACAACGTTTTGGCAAATAATTTCACAATGCTTTATGTTATCGTTAAGTAACATACCCAATTTCGTCTTCTAAAATATTGAGAATAAGACTGAATCTCTAATGCCTGCCGTTGCTCAAAGAATACATACTGAGAGGATTATTAAATCAATTTACAACATATAGATGGCAGCATGAGTGCTGATGACAAGATAAAAATAAATTTAAGTTTTTCACTATCTTTTTGCTTTGTTCGTATACTTGAGAATATTGTATTTTATTTTACTACGGTGAAGGAATAATTCATCTGTATTTAGTATTATAGAATTTTATCAAGGAAATCTTTTTCCTCAACTTCGTCCATCTGCAGGACTCGCAACTGATTTCAAAATTAAATTGACGTTTCACGTTCGAAATGCATCATTTGAGCATGGATTGATTTTATTTTCCCAATGTAAACTCTGCTTAATGGCATGCCTAAGAACCTGGCAATGAAAATTTTGCTTTCGAATGCTGGATTTTATTAAATCTGTTAATTACAATCAAATTTATTTTTCACGCAGCAGAGACATTAAAAATGAGCAAAAGAAGACTTCATTGTTATGTTTCGATATTTATAGTTATGATTAATATAATTAAACAAAAGATATTAAAAATTAAAAAATTAATTAAATTAAACTTTTGTATTAGACAGAATGGCGCATATGCAGCAACTTCCATTAAAATACAAATACAGATAATAGAATAAAAAAAGAAAAAATACAGAAGAAACAGAAGAAGCAAATCGTGCTCTAATAATTAAAATAATTAAAATACATAAAAGAAAAACAATTAGAATATAAAAGAAAAAACACAATTAAAATGGAAGAGAACTCGAATGGCGAACTTTTTCGAAGACCACTCGCCATCGGAGTTCTAATATGGATAAATTTTCTGTCAAGGGCGCGACATAGTCAAAAATTATACCCCCTGTGGCTTGAATTTATCCATTAACTGAAATAAAGGAAATAATCTCTTTAGAAAAAGAAAAAACTTAATGAAGTCCTTTATAACATATATTTCGATATTGACTAAAAGATGAATGTTCTAAAGGTGCGAATTTCATTTTAATCCATTTGATTTTTATTGGTCATATTCTCAGAAAAAA